>JAVKLH010766038.1:0-10674 GCA_034783875.1 Desmognathus bairdi | reverse complement strand
AATGAGATGAAGAGTTTAATCTCAATTGTGAAGCCCCATTAAGAATCTCATTAAATATACAGGTAAGGGGGAAACCCCGACTGTCATTATAGATTATAGATAGTGCTAGGCATTGGATAATAAATGTAATCCTACATGTACTGTAAACCACCATTTTCGTCCTGTTTTGGTTGAGTCTGGACTGGTTTGACCCTTGGTTATGCTAGAGTGCAGCCCTGACTTTTCCAGAATTCCCACTCCCCTGACCCATATGTGGGCATTCAAATATAACGCAGTTATGTCTGCTACATTGTGTTTGAGGAAGGTCCGCTCATCATCTATCAGAAGAACGGCTGGTCTGTTCTCACTAATTACTGTGAATAATAGTGTTTACGCAAGTCAGCAGTGATTTTTCTAGTTAGAAATACCCACATTGTGAGCTAAGATCTGCTTCATTTTAAAACGTTTCTTTTTTTCAATTGGAGCTAGAGTAGATAACCATCAGAGTCAAGTAACGTTGTCTTTTAAATTCCAGAAAATAAAACCTCCTATTCACCCCCTGCACTGTTAAACAGCCCAAACCTAGTAACTGTGTTCTCCTTCTTCCCTTGGTAAATTGTGGCCCAAGATTTAATCATGGGATAAACTTAGTATGAATGGTCTCTAAGCCTATTTGTGTTGGACCTTCAAGGGGATGAGATGCAAACAGGCAACCCCCTTGATACCCCTCTGTCCGCGACCAGACAGCCAGAAGAGTAAAAGGGTGTTAGGAATCCATCCCATCCGCCTCCCAAAACTCCCTCAAAGCCCCTGCCCCTACCTCCGCGGGGCCGGCGCTTACGACACCCATGGAGCTTTCAGCAACAGTATAGCATCCGCCCCAGACTGTTGTGAGATGCTCGTGCCGGTAGCCGGTTACGGCACGTTGCGGTCCTTCCAAGATGGCCGCCTGTATGTTGTCCCTCTTTTGTGTTTCATTACCTCGTATTCAATGTGAGTTGTGTTTCCAAGATGGCCGCCCGCTTTCTATACGGACTCCTAGTCCTTTTACAATGTCTAGTGCCATCCAGCTCGGAAGGGTGCCGGCGTGCTTCCTTATAAGGAGGACGCCGACACGCATCCTACGCTTGCGAACAACAAGCGGATCCCGTGTGTCTCGTGCCTTGTATCCTGATATCCCGTGCTTACGATAAGTGACCCGGCCTGTGTATCGACCTTGCTATTTGCCTTATCCTCTGTCCTGTTATTGCTAGTCTTGGTATTTTGACCTGTTGCTCTGTCCCTGGTTATTCTTCTGCCTCTGCCCACTTGTACTCTGCTGCCAGCCTGTGTAACTGATCTCTGCCTGCCTCCCGGATTGTGATTGCCTGCTCCTTGATATTTGTTCTGTCTTGCTTGTTATGACCCATTGCCTGCTTTTGACTCGTTGTATTTCTTACGCGTAATAGCTACGCTCCTTAGTTCTTGTGGCTTATTCCATTACCCAGTTCAGGGAAAGCCTAGTCCTTAGCCCTACACTTGGAGGTTACGCACGTGTGTTAGAACGTGCCTCTGTGTTCCTTCCTCATCAAGTGTTCGCTATCTACAGGACTTTAATCATCACTGCACCCGGTATTGAACAACAAGGGGGTATTATTTTGGTGAGCACCCACATCTCACAACCAGTCTGCTTTAACCTGCATAGTCTAGCATTTGCCTGTTACTCAGTAACCCTAACCTGGTATACCTGTACATTTGTGTCTTTCAGGTGCAGTGTCACAAGTGACAACCCCGGTCCTTGTGGGCCCCCTTTTTCAACCTTCTGGCTGTGTATACATACACAGCAGAGGGAGGAACAAGGGAAGCCTCTACTCATCGCTGTGAAGTGTAAGTGCTTGAAGGTCCAACAGATTGTTCGCAAGCCAACCTTCCGCAGCGATGAGTGAGGAACCAGACATAAGCATAGTGTGGGGCCAGAAACTAGATGAGGAGTTTTCCAGGGTACAACATTCTCTCAGTGCCTTGGGAAAGGAATTAGGAGGGATTAGAACAGAACAACAAACCATGGCTGGTAGGGTACAGAGCCTGGAACAGAGGGCACCGATAGGTGGTGCTGCCCCTACACCATTAAATCCTATAGTTCCTCCTACTGACCCTGCTACTCCCTTCCTGTCTCACCTCCTACCTAACCCCCCGATGCCCAACAAATTCAGAGGCGACAATAAGGAATTCAGGGCATTCATCACACAGTGCAAACTCCATTTCTTGAACAAACCTCGTATTTATGCTACCGATAGCAGTAAGGTCATGTTCATCTTGATGAATCTGGATGGGAATGCACTAAAGTGGGCAACTCCCTATATTAATGATGAGCACCAACTATTGAAAGATTATAAAGGGTTTCTGGAAGCATTCTCTAATATGTTTGAGTGTCAACAGGAAGATGACATTAGGCAAACCGAATTACTTGAGTACAAGCAGGGTAATAAAGAGACACAGGAATATATCACGCAATTCCAACTTTTGGCCTCAACCACCTCTTGGCCTGACAATATCCTCATTAAGTTATTTTACAAGGGCCTCCATGAAGAAATTAAAGACATGCTAGCGAACATGGTTACCTTACCCAAAATATTCTCAGAGTACATCACCTTAACCATCCAGCTAGACCAACGCTTACGTGAACGTAAGAGGGAGAGGAGAAAGAATGAGAGTTATCGCCCCTTTCAGAGATACACACCTCCTCCCCCTAAAAATACAGATACTAGCGAGCCCATGCAACTTGGCGGGGTTAGAGGACCCCTGCCCATGCGTGAAAAAGAGAGAAGGCGCAGAGAGGGCCTGTGCTTTTACTGTGGCAATCCCAAACATGCCATTAGCCAATGTCCCTTGATTTCGGGAAAAGACAACGCCCGGTAGACACCCGAGGAGGTCTCCTGGGCGAGGTTATTCCCTATACTCCTCGCGTACTAGGTACAATAGTGGGCGACGCCCCTTCATCTCCACATCTATACCTGGAGATAATTATCCGTATAGAAGGGAGGAAAGATCTCCATACCCGTGCCTTACTAGATTGTGGGGCCAACGGGAACTACTTAGACAGTGAGTTCCAAAGACTTCATCAAATCCCCATAAGAAAGAGGAATAGACCGGAACATGCCATGTCGGTGGATGATTCCCCCTTAAGGTCCGGACAGATAGAGGAAAATACGTTACCTCTCACTATAGCTTTCCAGGGTGTCGAAAAGAAGGAACAATTTGACATAATCCAAGTCCCTTCTTTCAAGATCATTTTGGGGATGCCCTGGTTGGTTAAGTGGAACCCAGCCATAGACTGGCAGGCACGAACCGTGAAAATCGAGGCCACCGAAAAGAGGTACATAAATGCAATCACCGAGAGGTATCCAGACTTAGTCACAGTGTTTGATAAGAAAGAGGCAGACGTCCTTCCCCCTCATAGGGAATATGATTGTAGGATTGATCTAATACCTAACACTAGTGTTCCTCATGGAAGAATCTATGCCCTGTCACCTAAGGAGGATACCATCCTTAAGGGATACATCAAGGAAAATTTAGAAAAGGGGTTCATTCGACCCTCTTCATCACCAGCAGGAGCTCCTTTGTTCTTTGTATCCAAGAAGGATACTGAAGAGTTAAGGCCTTGTATAGATTACAGGTTACTGAACCTAATCACTGTTAAGAACCGCTATCCTTTGCCACTGATTCCTGTCTTGCTAGATCAGATCCAAGACGCCACTATCTTCTCCAAGATAGATCTCCGAGGGGCGTACAATTTAGTAAGGATGAAGGAGGGAGATGAGTGGAAGACAGCATTCCGAACGGCTCACGGACATTATGAGTACTTAGTGATGCCGTTCGGACTGTGTAATGCACCTGCATGTTTTCAATATTTTGTAAACGACGTCTTTAGTGATATACTAAACACCTTTATGGTGATTTACCTCGATGACATACTGATATTCTCACAAAATGAGCATGAACACACGAGTCATGTTAGAATAGTCTTGGAAAAACTTTTACACCATAGATTATATGCCAAAGAAACTAAATGCCTGTTTTTCCAGCCACAAGTCCCTTTCCTAGGGTTTCTGATTTCCCATCAGGGCAGAGAGATGGATCCGGTCAAGATACAGGCCATTGTTAAATGGGAGGCTCCTCAAACGGTTAAGGAGGTACAAAGGTTCCTCGGGTTCGCCAACTTTTATAGACAATACATCGCTGCCTATTCTGATATTGTCCTTCCACTAACGAGGGTGTTAAAGAAGAAAGGGTTCCTCTGGGGTAACGAACAACAAGAAGCTTTTGAGATCCTGAAGAAAGAATTCACCCAGGCACCAGTACTTATACACCCTGACTTTACCAAACCCTTCATTATTGAAGCAGATGCTTCTTCCAATGCACTGGGGGCCGTTCTCTCACAAAAAGATACCCTTCAGGAGACACACCCTGTAGCCTATTACTCCCGTAAACTCAATCCGGCAGAAAGGAACTACACCATATATGAGAAGGAGTTGCTAGCGATCAAGGAGGCACTGAAACAGTGGAGGCATTATTTGGAGGGGACTGGAAACGCAATCACCATCTATACCGATCATAAAAACCTTGAGTTCTTAAAGAACTTAACCTGCCAGAATGGGAGACAAGCTCGATGGTCTTTGTTTTTCTCACGGTTTGACTACGTGATAACGTATAAACCTGGGTCTTGTAACGCTAGAGCAGATGCCTTGTCCCGACGCTACCCAGAAGTAGAGAAAATAGAACAAGCCCCAACTCCAATATTAGCCCCACAGAGGGTTATTGGTGCTACTGTGGCAGTGTTGTCATCCTTCTTACAGGAAGTACGTGATAGTTATTCTGTGGAGGCGAAGAAGTGTTTTTTGTCCGCGGGAACATTGCATAAAGAGATGGATGGCTTACTGTTTCGTGGTTCACGACTATGGGTACCTAAAGGGTCTCAACAATTGGAGTTGATGCAATGGTGCCATGATTCACCTTTGGCAGGACATCCTGGTCCCGTGAAAACTTTGGAAATGTTATCTAGATATGTTTGGTGGATTAAGATGAAACGAACTGTGGAAGAATATGTTCAATTGTGTCCAGTATGTGCTAAGGTTAAATCCAGCCACTTAATGCCTCAAGGATTGTTACAACCTTTAAAGGTTCCAGAGGGGCCGTGGAGACATATATCTATGGATTTCATCACAAATCTTCCCTGTAGCAAAGGTAATTCAGTAATCCTGGTAGTTACTGACCTCTTCACCAAGATGGCCCATTTTATTGGTTTGACTGGGTTACCCACTGCAAAGATATTGGCTATGGTTTTTATTGGTTTTGTGGTACGATTGCACGGTATCCCAGACTTGATTGTGAGTGATAGAGGGTCCCAATTCATAGCCAAATTCTGGAAAGAATTTAATGATCAACTAGGTACTAAACTGGTGTTTTCTTCAGGTTACCATCCCCAAACCGATGGCTCTACCGAACGTTGTAACCAAACCTTAGAACAGTATCTAAGAGTGTTCTGTATGAAGGATGAAAAGAATTGGTTTCCTGCTTTACCTCTCGTGGAGTTCCTCTACAATAATTCCTATCACTCCGCCATAAAGACCACTCCCTTCTGTGCACTTATGGGTTATCACCCTAGGTTTCTCCCCTCTAGATTCCCTAATGCCTCCCTGGTTCCTGAAGTGTCAGTGTTCCTAAAGACCTTCTCATCTAGGGTTCGTGTTCTCACTGCCTTGCTATTAGCCTCCAAAGCTGCAATGAAGGAACAGGCTGACAAACATAGGCGAGAAGCACCTGCATTCCAACCTGGGGATAGAGTGTGGTTGTCTACTAGAAATCTCCACTTTAAGGGTACCTCTTGTCCTAAGCTTTCTCCCCGCTACATTGGTCCTTATGTTATCGATACTGTACTCTCACCCCTTGTTCTTAGATTACGCCTGCCCTTCTCTATGAAATGTCACCCAGTATTTCATGTCTCCCAAGTTAAAGCTTGCCCGCCTGACATTCGTCCAGATACTGCGGTGTCTCATCCTCCTCCTGATACCCAAGGGGAGTACCAAGTGGCTAAAATACTGGACTCCCGCTTGGTTCGCGGAAAACTGCAATATCTGGTTGATTGGGTTGGTTACGGCCCAGAAGACAGGTCTTGGGAACCGGTTGCCAATATTCATGCCCTGCGACTTCAGGCGGCTTTTCATGCTAGGCGGCCGGACAAGCCCAAACCTGTGGGGGGGTTCCTGGAGGAAGGGGGTACTGTTAGGAAACCATCCCGTCCACCTCCCAAAGCTCTCTCTAGGTCCCTGCCCCTACCTCCACGGGACAGGCGCCTACGACACCCATGGAGCTTTCAGCAGCAATTCAGCCTTCGCCCTAGACTGTTGTGAGATGTTCGTGCCGGTAGCCGGTTGCGGCTCGTTGCGGTCCTTCCAAGATGGCCGCCTGTATTTTGTCCCTCCTTTGTGTCTTAGATTCCCTCTTAGACCTTGTGTGTTTCACTGCCAAGATGGCCGCCCGCTATTCAACTGTGTGTTGGCCTTTCTCCATGTCTATGAATGGTTCCGGTGAGCTGCCATATAAGGAAGACGCCGGCGCTCGCACTTCACTTGCGAACAACAAGCGGATCCCGTGTGACTTGTGCCTTGTATCCTGACTGCCCGTACTTACGATAAGTGACTCTGCCTGTTAATCGACCTTGCTATTGCCTTATCCTCTGTTTTGTTATCGCTAGTCCTGGTGTTCTGAACCATTGCTTTGTCCCTGGTTACTCTCTTGTCTATGCCCTTTTGTACTTTGCCGCCAGCCCGTGTAACAGACCTCTGCCTGCCCCCTGGATTGCCTTTGTCTGCTCCTTGATATTTGTTCTGCCTGGCTTGTTATGACCCTTGGCCTGCTTGTGACTTGGTATATTGTTTCTGAGTAAAACCTACTCTCTGAGTGCTTTTGGCTTCACTCTATCCCCAGTTCAGGGAAAGCCTAGTTTTGAGTCCTACACTTTAAGGACACGCACGTGTGTTAGAACGTGCCTCTGTATTTAGTCCTTATCAAAGTGTGCGCTACCTACAGGACTCCAATCATCACTGCACCCGGTATTGAACAACTAGGGGGCATTATTTTGGTGAGCACCCACATCTCACAACCAGCCTGCTTTCTATTACAGAGTCCAGCCATTACCCGTTTTTTCCATAAACCTAACCAAAGAATATTTATCCTTTGTGTCTTTCAGGTGCAGTGTCACAGGTGACAACCCAGGTCCTTGTGGGCCCCCTTTTTCAACCTTCTGGCTGTATATTCAGATACAGCAGAGGGAGGAACAAGGGAAGCCTCTACTCATCGCTGTGAAGTGTAAGTGCTTGGAGGTCCAACAGATTGTTCGCAAGCCAACCTTCCACAGCGATGAGTGAGGAACCAGACATAAGCATAGTTTGGGGCCAGAAACTAGATGAGGAGTTTGCCAGGGTACAGCATTCACTCAGCGCCTTGGGAAAGGAGATAGGAGGGATAAGGAATGAACAACAAACCATGGCCGGGAGAATACAGAGTCTGGAACACACAGTACCAATAGGTGGTGCAGCTCCTGCCCCCTCAAATCCTGTAATTCCTCCTCCTAGTGCTGCTACTTCCTTCTTGTCTCACCTTCTACCTAACCCCCCCATGCCCACCAAATTCAGAGGCGACAATAGGGAGTTCAGGGCATTCATCACACAGTGCAAACTCCATTTTTTGAACAAACCTAGTGTTTATGCTACAGAGAATAGCAAGATCATGTTCATATTGATGAATTTGGAAGGGAATGCGCTTAAGTGGGCAACTCCCTATATTGATAAAGAACACAATCTATTAAAGAATTATAACGAGTTTTTGGAAGCATTTTCTAATATGTTTGAACGACAACAGGAAGATGACATTAGGCAGACAGAGTTGCTTGAATACAAACAGGGTAATAAGGAAACACAAGAATATGTCACACAATTCCAACTTTTGGCCTCAACTACCTCTTGGCCTGATGATATTCTCATTAAATTGTTTTACAAAGGTCTACAAGAAGAACTCAAAGACATGTTGGCAAACATGGTTACTCTACCTAAAGTATTCTCTGAATACGTCAACTTGACAATGCAGATAGACTAGCGTTTATGTGAGCGTAAGAGGGAGAGGAGAAAAAATGAGAGCTATCGTCCCTTGCAGAAGTACACCCTTTCTCCTCCTAAAACTATAGATACTAGTGAACCCATGCAGCTTGGCGGAGTTAGAGGACCGCTGTCCATGCGTGAGAAAGAAAGAAGACGCAGAGAGGGCCTGTGCTTTTACTGTGGAAATCCTAAGCATGCCATTAATCAATGTCCCCTGATTTTGGGAAAAGACAACACCCGGTAGACACCAGAGGAGGTCTCCTGGGCGAGGTTGTTCCCTATACTCCTCGCGTATTAGGTACCATATTAGGTGATGCCCCTTCATCTCCACATCTATACCTGGAAATAATCATCCGTATAGAGGGGAGAGAAGATATACATACACGGGCCTTATTGGATTGTGGGGCCAACGGGAACTACTTAGACAGTGAGTTCCAGCGACTTCATCAAATCCCCATAAGAAAGAGAAAGAGAAAGAGACCAGAACAAGCCATGTCCGTGGATGATTCCCCTTTACGGTCAGGACAAATAGAGGACAATATGGTACCTCTCACTATAGCTTTTCAGGGTGTAGAAAAACAAGAACAATTTGATATCATCCAAGTTCCTTCTTTTAAGATCATCTTAGGGATGCCCTGGTTGGTTAAGTGGAACCCAGCAATAGACTGGCAGGCGCGAACAGTGAAGATTGAGGCTACAGAAAAAAGGTACATCAATGCAATCACAGAGAGATATCCAGACCTGATCACAGTGTTTGATAAAAAAGAGGCAGATGTCCTTCCCCCTCATAGGGAATATGATTGTAGAATTGACCTAGTACCTAACACTAGTGTCCCCATGGAAGAATCTACGCCTTGTCACCTAAGGAGGATTCTATCCTCAAGGGTTACATCAAGGAAAATCTAGAAAAGGGGTTCATTCGACCCTCTTCTTCACCAGCAGGAGCCCCTTTGTTCTTTGTATCGAAGAAAGACACAGACGAATTAAGACCTTGTATAAATTACCGGTTACTGAACCTAATCACAGTTAAGAATCGCTACCCTTTGCCACTGATCCCTGTATTGCTTGATCAGATTCAAGATGCCACCGTCTTCTCTAAGATTGATCTCCGAGGTGCTTACAATTTAGTCAGGATGAGGGAAGGAGATGAGTGGAAGACAGCATTCCGAACGGCTCATGGACATTACGAGTACTTAGTGATGCCGTTCGGTCTCTGTAATGCACCTGCATGTTTTCAGTATTTTGTAAATGATGTCTTTAGTGATATACTGAACACCTTTATGGTGATATACCTTGATGACATACTGATATTTTCACAAAATGAGTATGAACACACGGGTCATGTCAGAATAGTCTTGGAAAAACTGTTACACCATAGATTATACGCCAAAGAAACCAAATGCCTGTTCTTCCAGCCCCAAGTCCCTTTCCTAGGGTTTCTGATTTCCCATCATGGTAGAGAAATGGACCCGGTCAAGATACAGGCCATTGTTCAATGGGAGGCGCCCCAAACAGTCAAGGAGGTACAAAGGTTCCTCGGGTTTGCCAACTTTTATAGACAATACATAGCTGCCTATTCTGATATTGTCCTGCCCATAACCAGGGTGTTAAAGAAGAAGGGGTTTATCTGGGGGAATGAACAACAAGAAGCCTTTGAAACCCTTAAGAAAGAATTCACCCAGGCACCAGTGCTTATACACCCTGACTTCACCAAACCCTTCATTATCGAAGCAGATGCTTCTTCCCAGGCATTGGGGGCTGTTCTCTCACAAAAAGATACACTTCAAGAGACTCACCCTGTAGCTTACTACTCCCGTAAACTCAATCCGGCGGAGAAGAACTACACCATATACGAGAAAGAGTTGCTAGCTATCAAAGAGGCACTGAAACAGTGGAGGCATTATCTGGAGGGGACTGGAAACGTTATCACCATCTATACTGATCATAAAAACCTTGAATTCTTAAAAAACTTAACCTGCCAGAATGGGAGACAAGCTCGATGGTCCTTGTTTTTCTCACGATTTGACTATGTGATTACATATAAACCTGGGTCGTGTAACACTAGAGCAGATGCTTTGTCCCGACGCTACCCAGAAGTAGAGAAAATAGAACAATCCCCAACTCCGATATTGGCCCCACAAAGGATTATTGGTGTTACTGTAGCAGTATTGACCTCCTTCTTACAGGAAGTCCGTGATAGTTATTCTGTGGAGGCAAAGCAACGTTTTTTGGCCGCAGGTAAATTGCATAAAGAGATGGATGGCTTACTGTTTCATGGTTCAAGGTTATGGGTACCTAAAGGGTCGCAACAATTGGAGTTGATGCAATGGTGTCATGATTCACCTTTGGCAGGACATCCTGGTCCAGTGAAAACTTTGGAAATGTTATCTAGATATGTTTGGTGGCTTAAGATGAAACGTACTGTGGAAGAATATGTTCAATTGTGTCCAGTGTGTGCTAAGGTTAAATCCAGCCACTTAAAGGAACCCAATCCTGTTTTCAACTGCTCTGTCAAAAAATAATGTAAATCCACAACGTTACAGCATACACAAGTTCATTT
>JAVKLH010754970.1:0-10676 GCA_034783875.1 Desmognathus bairdi | reverse complement strand
GGGGGGGGGGGGGGGCCGGCAGCAAGGCAACTGCTCCCTCTTCTTAACCCCTTCCTGTGGTCGCCCATGGCCCTCACCCAGCGTATGTCCTGTTCACTTGGCCAGTCACTCTCTCACTCACTCAGCCAGTCATTCACTCATTTCAGTTACCCACTAATCTGGGTAATTCACTGACTTTAGTTTCTTACACGTAATCATGCACAGTCACACACACGTAGACGTATATGCACAAAGAGTATCTTAAATGCACCATCACCATCTCCCCACGGTGAGCAAAGAGCTTGCTGCATGACTGCTGCAGAAAGAGAAACTCCAATGCCATCAGAGACAACATTTGTATTAACTCCAGCTCTGACATGGGCCACGCCAGTAAAAATCCAGTGGGAGTAGAGAGGGGGCAGATGGGTGACGGCAAGGATTAGGATTATGGCATTCAGAGAGGACACCTGAAGAGATCATGGTGACAGGGGATAGGAGCGGGGCAGGGGACAACTCAACCCTGGATGCAGGGGTGGTGGACGCTGTTTAATGTGTTGGGAGTGAACTCAATGAGTCAGGAGAGAAAACAGAATAACCTGTGATATGGAGCAAGCCTGAACTTCCTCATATGTCACTTCCTGCCACCAGTTGACAGCACCTCTATTGCTATGTGCCACGGGGTGAGGTCAAAGGCTACCAATAAAAAAACAGACTCAATTCAATTTAAATATATCTTTATTGCAAATAAATGCATAAAGTGAGACAAAAACAATCAAATCAATTTTCCCTTGCTATCAATAATAAAACATTTTAAAAGCTAAAAACTTTGGCAATGTGAGAAGGCTCAGACAAATTCATAAAATATTAAAAAATTAAGACAACCATATATGTCAATAGAAAAATTAGAGATCCATCTGTCGCGCTCATTGTTAAAATGACAACATGAACATCTATTCTTGTTGTTTGCTAAGTGTATACAGAATGTGTCAACCCTTATAAAGTTAAACATCTAACTATTCAAATCCCTAGATGCAATCACACCCTCGGGGCATATGAGCCTTTTTGAAGAGGAAGTGCCCCGTTTGAGCATATTTGCCTATTGGCGACACTAATGCAGACATGTTTTGACATGGGCATTAATATAAATAGGATATTGAACTCCAGGCGTGGAGGGCTAGCCTCTCTCCTCTGTTGGCCACGTGCTGTCTACAGCTGCAACCCAAAAAATTTGGAGCAGAAACCGGAGAGGAAAAGTCATTGATTAGAAAATTCAATCTATTAAAAAAAAATAGAGAAATACACTACCTTACACGGCCTAAGATGGACCAAGACGATGCACCCTGCCACACTCATCCACCAGCTCGCCTGCTCCCCTTGCCCACTCTGTGGCCAGCTACTGATGTTTATACAGCAGGACACGGTAGACATAGTGGCAGAATCTCAAACAGGTGTTGTCAACAGGCACTGAATAGCCTTTGATGTGGCAACCCTCACTGAAGCTTGATGGTACCTGTAGGCACTGTGGCCCAGAACAGTGGCACAGTAGCAAGACTGCACAGTCCAGAGCCAGCGGAGTACTGGATTTTCAGACACAGGTGGAAAAGGCTTTCTTAATCTCTCCCAAGTCACTTGTTAGGTAAGATTACAGCGCAAGACGATGCACTATGCCACACTCATCCACCAGCTCGCCCGCTCTGCGGCCGGCGACATAGATTCTGATGCTACATCTAGCATGCCCTGCCGAATAAATATCAAACATGTTGATTTCTTGTGGGATTGCGCCTATGTTCCCATTGGAAACAGACTTAGAGCTACGCCGACCCTTGCTTATGACAGGAATGCCATATAACACAAAGCCGGCTGAGTGTTTCCTGATCCTGGATGCGCAGCCATTTTTACACTCTTCTGACCCCAGAATGCGATCCTTTTTTCAGCAAGACAACATGGTTCAGTACTTTTTGCAACCGCCCTACCTCTGCTTCTGACAGGCCTGTGTAGAATGAGTTGCAATACACAAATGCCTGGCAAAGGAAGGCCCTATGACTGGGACCAAGGAGGAGGAACAGAGGAGAGAGGCAATTGATTGGATTGTGGTCCGATTTAACCACCACCAACAGTTGACAGTCGGTGCCTTCTGACTTATGAAATAGGACACCCAAATGTTCTAGCTTGATGCACCAAGGTAGGTTGGTCCCTGAAGGACACTCATCAGGGCACCACAGGACCTGCTAAAGGGGACAGCGGTTACCAGGATTTCGATATTTGTCTTATTAGGCCTGATTTAAGTGGAAGTGCTTCACATGCATTGGCATGTTTTTGAGCTGAGTGCACAAGGCGCTCATTGAGCACCTATTCAATTGGTGGCGTATGGCGCATTTCGGGAGTTGTTCTTGCGGTGTACTTTGTGTATCTTTGCACCAATGAAACGGTGCAAGGTTTACCGGTGCAAAAGGTGCAGCGTACTGCACCACACCTGCGCTTGACACACAGTTTGTGGCAAAATTTAATAACAGCGTTCTTTTACCGTTAGTCCCTGAGCCGGCGCATGTTGCTAGGCATTGGGGAAATGGAGGCAGCAGTCGTTTCAGTGTGTCTGTGCAGCCAGCTGTGCCACTTTAGGCCTGGCTCTGTTATTAATACACAGAGAGAGGGACACTGAAGCCCTTCAAGGCAGCTTATCAAGGTAAGAACTTGCAGCAACCCAAACCCGCCCCTAAACAAAAATTGTTCTCTTTTTATGTGGTTCTTTTTAAGACATCTAATCATGAATTATTTGATTTTCTGTTTTCCCCACAGAGCCGGTAATAACAGAGTTTTAGCATGCTTGAGGAGGAGGCAGTATATCAGGCATTGCCGTGAAAGAATATACTGTCCTTGTTTAACCTTAGAGGAGATGAACGATTATAAAATATTGAAAACATTCAGGTTCTCAAAGCCAATTATTCTTTTCTTGACAGAACTACTCTGTGAAGAGCTCGAGCCAAACTCTTACATGAAAACTGCTATGACTCCTCTTCTCAAGGTTTTGTGCAGCCTTCATTTTTTTAGCTTCGGGCTCTTTTCAAAATACAATGGGAGTGGCCTGCGGTGTATCACAGCCATCTTTTCAAGAATTTTAAATCAATTTCTGGATGCCATGTTGGAGCATATCGGACAGTTCATCAAGTTTCCCTATGAAAAAGAACTAGCAGAAACTAAAAAATCATTTTACAGCATCAGTGGTATTGTTATTTCCCATGTGATTGGGGCACTGGAAGCCACACGTACATATCGTCCCTCCTAAAGAAGACAGCCTTTTGTGCTGCAACTGGAAGAGATTCCATAGTATAAATGTACAAGCAACCTGCAATACAAAAATGATTTTATGCATTGCTATGCTCAGTTCCCAGGCTCTACATATGATGCAACCATACTCCATAGTTATACACTTTTTAACATTCTTGCTTCCCTCCAACAAGAGCACTTTTGGCTTCTAGGGGATGTAGGTTATCCTCGCTTGGACTGATTGCTTACTCCTGTGCACAATGCATGGTCCCCAAAAAAACATGCCTACAACATAGTACAGTCAAAGGCAAAGAATGTCATTGAACGTCCCTTCAGACTCTTAAAAGCAAGATTTCGATGGCTCGATAGAACTGGAGGTGCATGTAAAATTAAAAGTAGTTTGTTTTATGCTGCATGACATTGCAATATTAAATAACAGCCCTGAGACAGAAATACCAGAGAGCTTACCATCAGAGGAAGATTCTGATGTAGAAAGGATTGAAAGAAATACACCAGTAGGCAATGCAATACCCCTCTAATGTTATGTGATCAGTTGTCATTCAAGATTACTTCTAGTTATAGCTTTGCATCAAATAAAACCACACAAACATTTTATGCATGACAATTTTTTTTATTTGTGTGTGCTTAGAGTACTTCGAAGACATCAAAATCTCAATATTCTGATTTTGCAGTTTCTTCACTGTTGGTTTTTACATGTTAGTTTACCAACCTGTACATGCTTTTTGTAGAGTTATATGAACATATTCTTTTTTAGAAATTGCTCAATAGAAGCATCTTTTGCTCATGATAAGAACAATAAAAACTAAATGGCTTCTACATTGATGCTACAACTGACAGTGACGTTTCCCAACGCTGCTACTGAAGGAGCCAGCATTAGGCTTTACCCCACTTTTAAACTTCAATGGTTTTACGGTGGTTTGAGCAACTTGCTCTTTTGCAGCGACAGTGACATCATTCAAAGGTTGTTGCATCTCTTGTAAAATGTTAGCAACTTGCTTCACAGCCATTGTAAGGTTTTACATTTCTTTTTGAACCTTTATCATTGGATGATTTTGTGGGTTAGCAATCTGGCTTCTTGGATTATAAACTCTATCAATTCTAACTTTGTGGTTTTACTATGGGATACAGCAGGTTTGTTTTGCTTTTTTTAACAATGCACATGTGTCTGCATTTATTTTTACAAGATCACTTGCATTTGCTGCCACTTGGACTATGTTACAGTCAATGTTTTCCATGGTCTGTGGATTTGGTGAAGTAGGAGGTGGGGTGCATGGAGGAGAGGGGGTTGGAGGTATTGCTGAATTAAGTGCATTCTGCCATCTTTCTATTTGATTCTGTGTTTTTTGTACTCTGCCCCTTTGAGGATTTTCCTGACTTATTCCCTCTGGTTCCTCCCAAGGTGTTCCATTTGAATTGTTAAGCTCCTCATCACTTTCGAACAATGGTCCATTTCGAACTGTCTCTGATTGCTGTACTCTAATTTTTGCACCTCAAAATTAACAGTGCCCTCTAATGCTTCAGTGGTAAAAGGGACCTGTCTTTGTTGAGTTAACTTAAAATGCTGCTTGACAAGTGTTATTGAAGATGCTTCACCAGATATGCTTGGTACTTCAGAAGTCAATAAAGCTGTGACTTAGGCTCCCTAGCAGCCTTGGCTCCAGCCTCACCATCTCTTCAACAAGTACTTCCAATTCTTCATCTGTAAATGGGGGACCCCTAGGCCCTTTCTTTTCCCGAGAGCCCTTCACATTGTCTTCCTATGAATCTTCATCTTTTTCAGATTCCTCTGAACTTGGTTCAAAAAGAGGATCAGAAGACATTTTCTCCTCAGAGCCCCTTTAAGCCACCCCACACACACACGCACACACTTCTCACAACCTCCTTTACTGCCCTCATTTTCCCTTCTCACGTGCAGCCTTTGCGATTTCTTCACGAGCGCAGCATTTACACTCTCGTTCGTTCTACGGGGATGACACACTCTCTGCCTTCTGGAAGCCTGCCACGCCCAGGGGCAGTGGGTGTGAGTGCCAGAAATGACACAAACAAGCAGACATTTCCTACACAATGCGTGTCAATTGCCCTGCCGCGGCTTGTACACCAGGGCAGTTTGTACATCACTGCGTCATGGCGTTATTTCAGCATCACCATGACGTTGTGAATCGCAGCGCATAGAATGAACCTGAATAATTAATGATGCCAACAGTGGCGCATGGCATAAGAACACGCGATGAATGCTGGAAGAGGCAAGCATGTGAAGAGCGTCCACTTGAATAGGGCCCCATTGAGTTATAGCCAACTCCTTCTCAGCCAGTCTTTCACACTTTCCAGGCAGTCCACAAGTCCAGCAATGGCATGACCTCTGGGAGTCAGATCCACCACCAGATGGGTATGGATCAGACTCCGTTTTATTCAGCCCCATTACTCCCTAGTTAAACTTCTCATACCATTGCTCTGAGTCTTCTCTGCTCTCCTGCTCACTTTTCTACTATAAATGCATGCTGGCTGCTATATTTTTAATGCTGCTGGCTCAGAACTTGCATATGCAAAATAGAGATGAGACAGGTAGACAGAGGTCTCTGACTCACTGATTCTCCACAGCAGGTTTACATACTGCCGCATGTGGGTGGTGCCATAAACATCTGCAGGAAGCAAACATGCAGCTTACAGTGAGAACTGCCCATCTGTAAGGGTATCATCTTATCGACAAAAATGCTTGTCTCACACAGTGATTTATTATCTAATCTGTCCAGAACACTTCAAGACAGAACTCCCATTACTTATTGGGAACACACACTAGGCTCACAGACCAATTGCATACAAAATATTTTCTATTTAAAAAAAAACAAAAAACACATGGAAGACATAACAAATCAAAGACTGGACTATCAACACATGAACACAAAAGAAAACAGCAAAATGCTTTTACACATACATCTGTTGGTAGGATCCATTTCAGACCAGCCATCTCAAAAGTAGAGCTGGAACATTACACATCCATAACATTTACACCAAATGCTAAGTCGTGAAACCGACCAAACAATAACAAAATTGTATTCAGACATTTTACAGAGTACTGTACTGAACTCGGCCATCCCATCAAACAATTGGTGCCCGAGTTCATCCCTAGGACAGAACACAATTTGTTCATTATGTAAGTACACTGAAAACAAAAGGAAATAAGCATACGCGCATGTATTTACATCTCAAATGTGAGCCAATTCATCACCAGGAGTTAATAAATCAGCCATGTCTTACCCACAATAAATGTGGAAAGACTGGTATTAACCACACATATCTATATGACATTACCACTATTCGTAACCTGTGTTTTTGTATTTACCTTCAGTTAATCAAAATATCACCAATATCACTGTGATATACAATTCCACCACCAACGGTATACAAAAACAATTCACCAGAACATGTTGGAACATGGATATCCAATTTTCAGTGGAAGCACACGTACCTCCATATAGCACGGGAAAACTAATTAACAGCGTTAAAGGCAAGTGTTACCTCAAAGCACAAAACAGTAAGGGGTTCTCATTATTAAGATTTTTTTGGGGGGGAGAATGAGAGGAATATCTTCCTTGTACCCTTCTTCTTACCTACAGAGGGAGGAATGCTTTATGTCACTATGTTGCGCTGATTAGGCATAAATGCTCAACAAAACCTTTGGGGGGTTGCTGAAACAAAGAAATGGAAAGTGTTA
This sequence comes from Desmognathus bairdi, assembly GCA_034783875.1. Lineage (NCBI taxonomy): Eukaryota > Metazoa > Chordata > Amphibia > Caudata > Plethodontidae > Desmognathus > Desmognathus bairdi. The sequence continues at coordinate 3,700 of JAVKLH010754970.1, read as the reverse complement.
ACATCAAGGCCAGTACCTCAAATTATAATCTTATACCTATGACGTAACAATGCCTACCTGGATCTACATACAACGCGGCCATTAGATGAAAATACCTGGTTACTGGAACCTCCTATGGATTAAAATCTAAAATTACAGAAAAACGTGCATTTCAAAGAAGACTCGACTACTGGCGTGCATCATAGTGCTAAAAAGAAAAAGCTTCACAGAAAGTGTACATGTGCAGTCAAGGCACTCAATTACAAATGTGCACCAAAATGCTAGCAAGAGAAAGCTTCATGAAAACTGTGCATGTGCGTTTATGCACCCAGTTACAAGCGCGCACCAAATTGCTAAAAAGGAGGAGAATGTTCAACAAAATATTACACACCTACTGCACCAGCTGGAACATTGGAGGGACACCAAACTAGTTTGAAGACCTTCAAGGATTTACAAAGCAGAAAGTCAACGCCGCCACGCAGTCACTTTCCATACTTGCTATGCCTTCCTTTCTAAAAGAAATGCACAGAAAACCCAGAAGCTATATATATGAATTTAACATCTGTATCAATATCCCATCTTGTTATCAAAGCTTTTTTTTCATTTATACTTTGGTCGAGTCATTTCGACTGCTTTCTTTTGTATTTCAGATACGTGTATGAAGACAGCATTTTTGTTGACATGCACTTACAGGGAATACATTTATAAGATAAGATTATAGATCAGAAGGGGAGGAGAGGAAACCAAGGTAGATGGATAAAGCAGTAGAAGGTAAAACACCTTGCCCGGTTCTGTGTTTTATGTACCCGGGTCGTCTATACCGTCTGCCCAGCTAGCATGGACTTTACTCTGGCAGATAGCCACAAAAACGACCTCGTGGTCAGGCCCCTGTAAGCGCTCTAAACCCCTGAAAGACAGCAGTCCATTCGGCAGACACAGGCATACAGATGTAGCAGGAAACAATTCAGCAGCACTGCCCTCCAGTCATCCCTTGCATAAGGCAGGAAAGAGTTACTGGTGGAACCACCGTGACTTTACAGTGGCTGCTGCACCACATGATAGCACTGCTACAGCCTGCTACAGACCTTGCTAAAAAGCCCATCTACTACCTCTACTGCCACTCATTACTTCAGACACGCATACTGATACAGCAGGAAACATTCAGCAGCATTACCTTCCAGTCAGCCCCTAGCATAAAGCAGGATAGATTACCTCTGAAACCACCACAACTTTGCAGGGGTGCTGCACCACACAATACCACCAGTTATAAACCTCCTTGCTAATATGCCTCTCCAATACTCCCTACTGCCTCTTGTTTCTACCCAGCCAACCTATCCTCCTTTGACATGTGCAATCCCTCTTGCTCGGCATAAAATAGTCCTGTAAAAACTTATACAGTCTGCTGCTAGTTTCTACTACTGGCTTATCCATATTTGGTCTTACCATCTGATCTAACAGAGCAAACTAAACTATCACAGCAGGTAGTGCCAACAGCCATACTAGCAATAGGAATTTAATGACAAACACTAGCGGTAATCTATCAGATCATACTACCAATCTTACACACCCTTTTAAAAATACATTCCAACCTTCCATTCATTACCAACTGCACGGGAATGCAAAAATGTACACAGTCTAAACTACACATGAAGCAGGTGCAGTCTTATCCAGTGCAAAAACATGGGGAGGCCACAGAGAGCCGGCATATGTTCAAATAGAGTAGCACATTTAAACAAATGAAGTGTGCATATTTAAAGACTAAAGTATACAACATTGGCGCTGTCATATGTGATTTAACAAACAGTAGGTAGTGTGTGCGTGAGTGCGAAGGAGTGCTCATCTGAGCTGCAGCACATGGTGTGAGTCCCATTGCCGGTATGTCATCTGTACCATGCGCTTTCCATCTGGTGACTCCTGGTGCTGCTGCCTGGTGTGGTCATTTGGCGACCCGCAGTTGCTAGTGGTCATCTGGCGACCCTAGCCTCAGGCTGCACTGCAAGTACCATCATCCTTTGCCCTGCAACTCTGCCCCTTCTATTGACTCACTCGTCCTTAGACTGCCATATACTCACCTGAGAAGGCGTTCTATGCGTAGCATGCACGTGAGTGCGAAGGAGTACTCGTCAGAGTCAGCAGAGGTGCGAGGCAGTTGCACCTTTTCTTGCAGCTGGTAAGCCAGTTATTTACCATCTTTCAGAATTCGATTTGTGCTCTCAATTCAGTCAGCCTAATAACATCTGTTAAAATATGCCCATTACTTGATAATGTGCAAAGGCTGGCCCTAACACCATGAGCACTCCTGTAAATGGCTAACCACTGATTTCTTCTTTCATTTCGCCCGTTATTTCATCTAGTATGGCACGACTACAACAATCCACCACTGCCCCCCATGAATTCTGGAAGGGACATTCTGCCCCATCAATCGCCCTGTTCGCCTGATTTACTGACCTTCACTGAGGATGTGAGGCCGTCTATGAACACTCCTGCTACCTCGATTCCTTCGCACGTCGATGCCCCAAATGTTTTTACAGAGGGAGCATCGTGTTCAGTCATACTCCATCAGTCTCTTCCTTCCATGGTCGACCTGTCAGTGTGTTCGATGGAAGAGGCTCTTCGGCAGGAGGATGGGCTATGGTATATGCACACCTGGATCACCCAATGCCACACACCGGGCCAGATGGACCTTCCATCAACACCTAGTCCCTGTTCCACATACAAACTGACATGCAAAGGTGGGAGAACTTTGGCATGTGCAGGGGGAAAATTGTGTAATTCCCTCCCCCCCAGTTACGTGCCATGACATCCTGGAAGCTATTCTCCATCGCCCTGAAAAAACACTTCCTACTCAGAGAAGCGACTGACTTGAATCTCCCTCTTTCCACAGTCAGGGAGCTAGGACCACTCCAGACCAAGACCACCTTCCTCCCTCAATCTACTGGATCTGTGACCTTGTTGTCTTCCTCTACATCTGCTGCTCTTAACCCTCAGATGGGTTCAAGGCGGATCCAGACTATCACCGGGCTTTCATCCCCACCACTGCCCCTCAGAAATAACATTTTACATATCCTGCATGCTCAAGAGGAGAAGAACCTCAACCAGGTTGCCGGCACAGGCTACGCTCCCAGATTAGTTTAACTCCTTGCCTGATGTCTGGCCCAATTGGGACTGTTCCTCTCCCGATCTCTGTTGATGTTCTGTTTTTATTGTTACTATTGTATGTCTTGATTTTATCTTTATATATATGTGTTTTAGACTTGTGTAAGCTGCCTAATGCCTGGCGCGATCGCTACACAAAAGCATACTAAATAAATACAAGCCAGCTACTGTGTGCCCATTGCTGACCACCATCCCAGTCTCCCCATGTACTGTGACCCTCCTCCAGCTCATGTTACCACTTTCCATATATCCTTCTGTAGGCTCACAATACACGTTTAACAGGAACCACATCCCATGTGCATGGACCACATAGCCCTGCACGGTCCTGCCCCTCCAAAGTTAACTACTACAAAACCACTGATTCTCCCCCCAGACACTCACTACACTTGCATCTGTACACTCACATTACGTCACAGCACCCTGTGCCATCTACTGCCAATGTACCCCTGCCCCAATGGTCACACCACCCTGGAACACCCTCCCTTCTTCCTTTACTTCTCCCCCTTCCCTCCCTGTCGGGTCTCCCCTCACAACATCTCCAATTACTGTAAGCCGCAATGGCCAT
>JAVKLH010743902.1:0-10682 GCA_034783875.1 Desmognathus bairdi | reverse complement strand
AATCATTAAAGTGATGGCTTACCGGGCTGTACCACCCAGCTGTGCTGAATGACGAGACTGAGAATTGTTAATTGTTCTAGGTAGTTGAAGTTTTTAGTCCTGCAGTTAACTCTCTGATCAATCAATGCCTTTAACGACTGGTTGAATTGGGGACATGATGGGCACAATTCAGAGAGGCCCAGTAGATGCACCTTGGAGCAGGGGGCAACCTTTCTCCATGCAAGAATGCCCCTGGGCAGCCTTGCTCCATGCAGGAACGCTCCTGCTCCAAGACGTATCTAAATGATTCAGAGACAAAAGCCCAAAACTGAGAGATGTGGCCCCTGGACCGCAAGAGCCTAGGCGTAGGGTAAAGGAAGGTGCTCCGAAGCCCAATATAATTCTTGCCAGACAAGATGGAAAGGCCTCTGTGATCACACATGATCATTGAGGCCTTTCCTGTTATTTTGTCTGAGCTGAAATGTCATACACTGTGCTAAACCCTGGGCTGCATGCAAATCTGTCAAAGTGAAAGTGACAGCATTCTTTCACTTTTTAACATTTAATGTTTGTCCTCTTTAGTTCTGTTATCTAAACACATGGGGGCTGATCCAGAGAACTTAAAAGAGGCACGTAGGAAAAGTATGTCACCTGTGCATCGAAAAGCGAATCCACAAACAACAGAGACGTAAAAGCAGAACATTATGACCACAACAGCTGTAGTCCGTAACCAACGGCGGAGTGCCGTAACTCACGGCTCCCTGCCGTAACTCATGGTGCGCAGCCGTCAGTAAGATACAAAGCACAGGTAAGATTTGTGGATTGCGGAAAATCTTAAAAAACTGGGGAGGAGCTGGGGAAGTGTGTCTATGATAATGAAGGTATAATGAGGGAAAATGGGAGTTTCCATGGCCTAATGGGTGGCAACATGTACAAAAACACCAAAAGTAAACAAACACACCCACAGAACAAGTGCAGTCCACAAAGATCCTGCAAATCCACGAAACCTCCTACAGACTTAGCCACACCCAACTCAGCTGCCAGAATCTACAGCTGCCCGGAGCAGCCGTAACCTATTTAAGCCAACAGGCAGCACAAACAGTCTGGCTAAGATGGCTCATCCAGCACGTGCTGCAGCACTATGGCTTGCCAGAGTGCAGGCAAGACAGCGACAGCGACACCCAGAGAGGGTTCACAGGACAAGGGTCAGCCTATTCGGTATGACTGACCTGCAAGTCCTGCAGTTATACAGATTCCCACCCCCTATCATATTGGAGATGGTTGCAGAGTGGGAGCAGGAACTAACTGCAGCCACCAGCCGGTGCAGGCCAATACCACCCCTGGCTAAAGTGCTTGGGGCATTACATTTCCTGGCCACAGGTGCATTCCAAAGAACCACCGGCACGTTGGCTGGCTATGCACAATCCAGCCAATCCAGATGCCTCTGGCAGGTTGTGCGGTGCATCATCTCACATGTCCACAGACATATCTCTATGCCTGCCACTGCACAAGAGGTGCAGGACACAGTGCGGGCATTCTATGCCATTGCACATTTCCCTGGGATAGTAGGAGCTATTGACTGCACCCACATTGCCCTCCAGCCTCCAAGAGCACAGGAGCACCTGTACAGAAACCGACGGCAATGGCATTCCATCAATGTGCAGATAATCTGTGATGCGCAGGGCATCATCAGGAATGTGCTTGCCACCTTCCCTGGTAGCACACATGACAGCTTCATATTCAGCCAGTCAATGGTGTGTCGCCAGATGGAAGCTGGACGATATCCCAACCTGTGGCTCATTGGTGAGTCATGCAACACACATTCAACTAACATCACAAACTGGAACATATATGCAGCTTCACAGCAGGGTAAGGGGGACAGGGGAAGTTACACCATGCTGCAGCTGTCATTCCAGGTTACAATATATTAGCAAGGCAATGCCACCAATGCCAACAGCTGCTGCATGAAATCTGCATGTTTGCCTACTCAAATGTGCCAGTGCATTGCAAGCCACATCTGATCCACATAACAGTACATCTCAAATGTGCAAGGATCAAGAGCACATAATTAACTTCCACGTATATGAATCTTGCAAGAGCTGCAATGTATAACAAGTAGGACACATAAAGGACAGCACATACAATACACCATAGGCAGACAACACACACACATTTGTGCATCACTCTAATGTCAACCTGACATGCCATCTCTCACCTTGCAGGGGATGCTGGGTACGCACAGAAGACATACATGATAACACCTGTCAGGAGACCAGCCACCCCAGCCCAGGTATGGTATAATCAAGCACACATCCTGACACTTGGAGTCATTGAGCGCATGTTTGGGATACTCAAATCCAGGTTCCGATGTTTGGACCACACAGGGGGTTCACTGTTATACAAACCCAACAAGGTATGCAGGATCATCCTGGCCTCCTGCATCCTGCATAATGTGGCCGTATGGGGAGGCCTGCATGTAGATGTGGCTGATGGGCTGCGTGCACAACCCCAACCCCAACAACCCCGTCCACTGGCTGCCAGAGACCAGGGAGTCATGGCACGTGACAACCTGATTGTCCGATACTTCCGGTAATCTAAATACAGGAATGGGTCAACAGCCTACCTCTCCATTCACTGGTGTCCTCAGTCATCTGGCACAATAGCTCCCTGGTCACCCTGCATGTAATTTGCATCTACAACACAACCGTACACATGCCACAACTAGTTCCCACTGCCAAGTAGTCCCTTTCCCCATAGTCCATTGCCAGCATCTACACCATTCTGCTACCTGCTACTTTCACAAATATCCATGCTACCCCTTTGCCTGTCCATATCCACCAAGGTTTTTCTCCCCTACAGGGTTTTTCCTTGGATCACAGCCCTCAGCCCCTGGGACTAGACGGTGATTCAACCGCTCTGGCTACAGTGGAAGAGTGGCACTATCTGCATACATGATGGATGTATCAAACCTGACAGGTAAGGACAATGGTAACATACACAGGTCTCCAGACATGGAGAGCAAGCCGCGTGTGAATCACGAAGTCTGTACATTTGACAAAAGTTAAAACTAATTACGTGACACACACTTGTCAATCAGGAGCTGCTACACAACACAGTGCCTGTGACTGTATGTGTGTCTGTGTGTGTGCCAGTGACCACCAAAAGAGCAAATAATGGCATATTGGTGTGCATATTGTGACCAGTGTTGTGTGTCAGCCACCCCTGCCCATGTGTCTGCTTAGGTCCCAACACCTGATGTAGGCTGCAGTCAGGAACAAGAGGTGCACAGCTATGGATCCCTGCAACCGCATGTGTAACATCATGGGGCATGGCCACCACATGTGTGCAATGTGAACATGTGCCATGCAGTCAATATGCTGCAGCCGTACAACACAATGGCATACAGCCATGGCTGGGGCCAGCAGCACCTGTCCACTCAACAGCAGTCAACATAACTGCAGTGTGGCAGTCATAAGGCACCACAAGGCAGTGTATACCAAATACCCAGTATCAGCAGCATAATGCACTATTCACCAGTCAGGCCAGTGCAATGCACATCTACAACCAAGAGTCCCACATGTACAGTAAACACATGCACAGGGAGTAATTAACACACATCATAGGAGGTGAGCATGTGGAAAAACACACATGGGTGGACCATTGCCAAAAAGCCATCACGGCATATGGGACATCTACTCTGCACCCACTGCCCATACAGTGTAAGCAACAGGGTGTCACCTCTTCAATGCACACCAGTACCCACAACATCAGGCATGGCGCATAACGTCTGGTGCCATGCCGGTAGTAACGGCATCGAGCCGGAAGTAACGGCGCAATGCCGGTAGTAACGCATGGAGCCGGAAGTGACGGCGCAATGCCGGAGGTAACGGTGGTACGCCGGAAGTAACGGTGGCACGCTGGAAGTCACAGCTTGCAACCGGAAGTCACAGCTTGCAACCGGAAGTCTCGGTGCCCAGCCCCAGGTCAGATGACAGGATGTGTGATGCAACACTGCACATGCCCACTATTCCCTGAGTGCCAGGCCCTGCTGTTCCATAGACCAGTTCAACTCCACAGAGAGCTGTAACCTTTCACCTGTGCCAGCCTGCAGCCAAACCACACGTGCACAGAGGAGGCCATCACAGTGCAGCCAAGCCAGGAGTTGCACACAGCCTAGCATAGCTCCTGAACTGTCCATGCAGGTGACAATGGCCTGAACATCCAATGAGTGGCATGAGGAAAGGGGCCCAAACTTCAAGGCAGAAAGCCTTAAATACATTGCAGAGACTGTGATGGAGCACTATGGGGTCCTCTATGGGGATGAGTCCCTTGATGTGGGGATGCGCACCAAACATGCCATCTGGGAGGATATGTCCAAGGCAGTGACCGACATTGAAGGGATCCAGCGCACATGGAGAGCTGTACGGAAGAGGTAAGTGCAATGCACAGATGAATGATGTTGCAATCACCCCTGTCACAACAAAGTCATGCACATATCCAACACTGCATACATCTCTGTGTGCATTATGTACACATGCACATACACATTCATACAGCTACCCAGGCCAGCTACCAACACAGGACAGATAACCACACCACATACCATTCATCCTCCACACACTGGCAATTACATGTGTTTGGTCTCATACTGATACTACACCCCTGTACATGACTGCAATGTAACATGTTGCATACACATATGCATGTAGGACATCAAAATACAGTAGGGAAATGTGGCTGTGTGCACATCAACACATTGATCCCACATGTGTACACGCAGCATGACAGCAGTGTACACGTCACCTCAGAGGCAAGAGTGCCCAATAGCATGACAGAGTAACTACTGGACCTCAAAGTACCACCGACATACCACACGTTGATCTGTGCATTCAGGTGGGGCCCAATCTATGCTGGGCTGTGTGGGAGTAGCATGCAGTGCCAGGCAACAAACAGAGATGAATAAAGATGCATGATGCCATCCCACAGGGCTGCCCCAACAACCAATATTGCCACCTACGGCAAGGGTGCATCCTCAGAAAGGAGGCATGCCATAATGAAGGTTGGGCCACTGGACAACAGGTTGTTGGCTGCCTGTCCAGGCAAATGCAGACAGACATGAAGCCCAGATTCACATAGTAACTGTACAAATTAACGCTCATAGTGGTCTCTTGCAGTGCTGTAGGAATAGCAAATGGCCTTGGTACCATCTGTACTATTTAGCTGTAAGACACCCTGACTGGTAGTTAACAAATCAATCTGTTCACCCACCCAGTCACCATAGATGCCACTTCGTGACATATGACTGCCAACATATTCTAGAAATCACCATCTGATAGCACAACGAGTTGAGCGCTTGTACAGACATCTGTGCACATCTGCTGACACAGGTTCGAATCCCGGCAGGGCCAACTCAGCCCTTCATCCTTCAGAGGTCGATGAATTGAGTACCACAAACATACATTACAATAAGACAAAACATATAAGTGGGTGATAGTGCCATCTGTCATTCAGCGTTCAGAAGTCTGCGGACATGAAGCACTATATAGGCACTTGGTATCATTATTATCATCATTATTATCATCTCACCATCCGTATAGCAGCTACAGCAAAAGTCAGTTAGGCCTAATCCAAATGACAACTATTGTCAGTAACCATGTCTTCCCCATGCATAAAACTGGCCCCATGTAATGACTGTACCAACAAGTGACTCCACTCAAAAGCCCCTGACACCAGAGTCTGACTGCCGCCTAGGTGGCACATCAATGGAGGCAGTGGCAGGCATCTGTAGCATACATCAACCGCAATGTGATCACACACATACCCATCAATGTGCCAATTCACACAACAGCCATTCCCAATATGTCAGTAAACTGATGCTCTGCATACTGCCCATACATACTGTCATTGCTAATACTGCATGCATACTTTTGTCACCTCACAGGTGGGAGGACTCAAAGAGAATGGCCAGGAAGAAATGCATTGCCATCCTGCAATGCGGGAAGAGGGCACGACGGCAGAAGTTGCCACCACTAGATGGCCTGGACAAGGACATCATCCGGGTCTCCCTACCAGACCTGTATGCCAAGTGGCAGAGCCTTGAGTCCAGCAAAGATGTTGAAGGTAAGCAGGAGTGGCTTGAATAATGGTACATGTAGTGTGCTCACATATATATGGAGGCCTGTCAAATGGACACACAGGTAAAGACATCACAACGGTGGCAGAGTAAATGTGCCTTCATAGATATGTATTCCTCATGTAAGTGTAACATCCCATGGTATTAATAGCATGCTAATCTACCCCACCCAAATGACTGCAGACCATCATGTATGAAGTGTCCATATGGCCATAGGGGCGTGCAAGCCCTGGAAACATGTGAAGTCACACATGGCATGGTGAGCACATATGATGTACACATGACAATTGCCAGATGTGGGTTAGCACATTGTCAGTCCGTATGATGGCAGGGGCCATCTGCTATCGATGCTGCCAAGTCACAACAGGCAGGTTGGGCCAAGGCAACATAGTACATGGCAGTAGGGATGGTGGTTGAAATGTAGGTCAATAGGTGGGGTAGCACTATCAGCAATGAGTCCATACGAGTGGGAACATGTCTGATCAAAGTGACATGCAATGAGCTACTGAGAAGGCCCCATATCAAATCAACAGGTGCAAGGGCACATGCCCAATGGTTGTTCTTTTGATGTAGGACATATGTGAGTGTGCCACTGCTCCAAGTGGTACCCTATCAGGTTACAATCCCTTTTCCATGTGTACTCTTTGGTGGAGACAGCAGGCTCAGTGCTGTAGCTACCCACAAGGACATGCACAGCCTGTAGCAAGTGACACATGTAATGTAGGCAACAATGTGCATATGTAAGGTATACCCAACTACAGATATACCTGTGGCTGTCTCTGAAGGCTCAGATGGTGCATCTCATGGCCCTGCTTGATAGCAATGTCCCATTAGCTAACATTAGGTGATCAGCTCCATATAATGCAAGTGCCCACATGCACCATGACTACCTGACTGTACCATTAGTCATATTAACTCACTATCACACATGGACACAGCCAATCATGCAATGATGCCTACAGGCCCTTCCATGTATGATGGGATAGGGTATGTGAACATGAGATGCACCACTGACCACCAATCCCATGGGTTACAGGACAGTCCATGTGCCACATGTATACCAATGGACATGTGGAATAGAGTCATGCGACAGTCAAAAGCCTAGTGATGCAGACTGCGCTGCATGTGTGGATGGCATGCCAGTCCATCATGTTAGCAGTATGTTGATAAATATTTTTGATTCACAATGTAGAACATGTGTAACAGTGATGGATATGAAGATGTTTAAAATCACATATGGAATTCCGATGTGACCTGCCACATCACAGAGCCAATCACCGCAGCCCTCAGTGAGTGTGCCATGGGCACTGCTCGCCATGACAACAGCTGGATGCATATACGCTCTCATTGTCCATGTACGCTGTGTGGTGTTTATGTGCTGTGTGATTTACAGTATGCACTGTTACCAATGTCATCTGGGCTACAGTATACTGCATATGAAACATGCTCATGTCTACTTATCTCACATCACAGGTGATCCCTCAACAGAAGAGGAGTCAGATGGCCATGTGAAGGCCAAGCGGAAGCGCAGACGGGCTTCAAGGAGGTTGGCCGCCAAACATAAGGACACAGAGTCAGAGGATGAGCCAGGTACATCCGCAGTTGTGATATCAGAGGGATCATCGGATGACACTGTACAGCAGTCTGTCACTGGTGGTGGAGGTGACACAGATGTGGCAGCAGTCAACTCACCGGCAGCTCTGCCAGTGCCCGCTGAGGCAACACCTGAAGTGGATGTGCAGCTCAGCTATGACAGCAGTGCTGATGAGCAGGCACATGTGGACACCACAGCCAGAGTGCCCTCCTCCCCTGTGGGTACACCAGTTGGGGGTGTTGTGGCGCCACCTGTGGTGGGACATCAAGAGCAGATGTTGGCTGTGCTCAATAAACTGGCTGATGGTCAGGAACGGGTGCTGGCAACTCTGCAAGTGTTGGCAGATGGCCAGAGGGCCATGTGCACTATGATGGCAAACAAGCTGCAGGACATTAATGTTGCCATTTGTGAGTGTGGGAAGAAGGTGCAGCAAATGTCCACTAAAATGTCTGACCAGCACAGGGAGCACATGTCAGTCCTGACATTCTGGTGTGATGCCATGGCCAAGGTACAGGGAGGGCAGACAGGTCAGGGATCCAGCATGAGTGCCGAGCACGAACAGGTGACACTGCTCGTCATCAAGACATCAGAGGACTCAGATGTGGAGGAGGCAGGAGGCTCTGCACACCCATGATTGGGATCAAGTCATACAATGACTGTACAAGTGTTGGGGGGGTGTTTACCTCATGCTGAGGGGGATGTTCAAAGTTCGGGTTATGTTTACATGATGTTAATAGTTTTTTATCATAATATATATTTTCATCCAAGTTGTGTTAACTGTATGTTTGACAAAACCATCATAGTATTTCATATCCAAGTTGTGTCCACATGATGTTTTAGCAATACATATTAATATATGACATGCAAGTTGTGTAATGCATGATGTTTGACCAAAACATATAAATATTTTATATCCAACCACATAGCAGTACATGTGTTGTTTATCCGTGATGTCTGCTAGAAGCATACTCCTACATGATAGCTGTATCCCTGACATCAGCAGAGTGCCACAGGTGTGTGGTTGACAGCCAGTGTGCCGGGGTGGGATGTTGATGTATGTATGTGGTATTGGCACCGCTACTCCCTGCCATGCCACCATGACGTGCAGGGCACATGACTGGCTCAGACATGGTTCCTGAGAGCTTGTGGACACCTCATGAGCATTTAATACAACAGCACTTTTTCATTGTGGCATGTGACATGGAGGCACGTGACATGGAGGCACATCTGACCTCCATACAAACTGAATGACTCAGATGGGTACAGAAGGGATTTGAGTGTCAGCTCTGGGGGATGTGAGGCACTGCAAACATGCCTGACACCTGATCCATATCATTAACTCTGTGAACAGCTTCACGGCCTGTGTGCCACATCATTGTACATCCCAGCTCCATGTCAGAACAAGTGTGGAGTCTGAACAGGTAAAGGCCAGTGAGTATATGCCGCAACAAGACCACAGCAATGTAAGCACTGATGGCAACAGTGACCACCGTCGGCAACAGCATGTACAGAAGGGCTGAGTTTGCTCAGCAGGGTAATCTACCAGCAACAGTGGCCCTTCACTGATGTGCCAATGAGTACTCCACTCGTAATGCTAGCTGACTGGCCTATGTGTAGGGTATGGGCTGCCCATCAATGGTCCAGGGATGTTCCATGCTAGGTGGCCAGCCGGCCCTCCCCTCATTGGCAACACCCTTGGGCATCCACAATCACATGCAAGGCACAATGTTGTGACATGTCCTCTCTCGCTGTGTGACGGGTGCTGGGGGTGGGAGTGCATTGGTTCTCTTCCATGATGGTGTGTTGCCAGGAATGTTGCCATGCTGACTATAGCCCATGGTCTCAATTCCAGTGTGTACCTGCCACTTGTTGCAGAGACAGTAGTTGTCAACAGCTACCCAGATGCATCCCTATATCATCCTACCACTTATGCTGCATATCAAGCCACTATCTTGCAACATTGCACACAGCCCAGCATTGGCAGCCATTGAACGCATTATACATCCCTATGTAAATAGTTGGTACCCCATAAGGCTGCACTGGTGGGCCTCCTACCATACAACACTCACTCAGCCCCAGCTATTTATGTGCAGTAAATGTCATGTACTACTGATACTGTGAAATGGCCCTGCCCTTGCAGCTGTGTAGCAGTAGTACTCCCACCGCAGATGACGCACCCACCACGTCCTCTGTACCATTCAGTTGATGGTTGTATCATTGGTCCAAATCATCTCCACATTGCCCTCAGCACATGTGCAATTGTGCCATGGGTATGGAGGCATCCAGCATCCTTCTGCAGATGGGCTATGGAAATGGCAGACTGCCATAGTGTTCTTCTACATGGATGGTAAGGGTCCCAATGGCAGTAATGATGTAGCAGCTGGTCGCCATACGTAACGGCGCTATGCCATTACGTACGGCACCACGCCATTACGTACGGCGCCACGCCGTTACGTACGGGGCTATGCCGTTATGAACAGGGCCATGCCGGGACTGACGTCGGTGTGCCATAGCTGTGTGCATTGGTATCCTGGTCAGACCACACCACTGGCAGGCGACTGACATCGCCCCTCGCCCCATCAGGAGTTGGAACAGTTGACACAACAGTTGGAACTGTCCACACACCTGAGTCCACTCCTCATTAGGTAGTTTACTCCTGCAAGGGGGCAAGCTTTGGCAGCTAACACACATCCCTTAGCAGCCTTTACTGACAGCTGCCCCATACTGCTGTTGGACTCAGATGTTTTTATTTTCCTTTTTATCTTTTTTATTTCAAGGTTTTTCTATAGCGATTTCAGCCAGAGGGCATCAAACCGCTGCTGGTTAAACATCAACAACTTGTGCTGCAAATCAGCTGCGCAAGTAATAAAGGGTAAGAGAGAAAGGTGGAGAGGTAGGAGGAGGAGGTTATCTGCTGGTTGAGGGATGTCTCATGAGGACAGGGGACCAATCTTCCTGGCACAGAGTATCAGCTTC
>JAVKLH010732835.1:0-10747 GCA_034783875.1 Desmognathus bairdi | reverse complement strand
ACCCTTTAATCCACAAGAACGGCAACGTTTTTTGGACGACCTCATAAGACAAAGACAAGGAGGGGGCAAAAAAGGAATGGACAAAGAAAAAGAGAAAGAAATAGAGAAAGTGCAAGAGATAGGGAAACACTTTCTCAGAGACCGCAAGTAGTGAATATTTCAGCTACTGAATTAACCAAGAATCAACTTTCGGTTCTTTCTAAAGGTCTTTCTTTTGTTCCAGTTCATGAAAATAACCCTTTTGATATCTATGTAGATTTTCAGAAATTTGTGAGAAAATTGCAACTTAAACATTTTTTTCTAGGGCAGCCGCCATCAGACCAAGAGGAACATCAGTTTAAGGAATTTACCTCCAAAAGCACATTTTGTCCTAATATTAATAACAAAGCAATTGAGGTATTTAGTCAGACAGTACTTAAGGAATTTAATAAGACTGAATTCCCTAAAAATAAGAAGTTTAATGTAACCTTTGCTGAGAATCGAGCATTAAAAGAACTCAATGACAACCCATACATCATGGTACAGAGAGCAGACAAAGGTGGGGCAACAGTCATTATGGACTGTGCATATTACAAAGCAGAAATACATAAACAACTTTCTGATGCAAATACCTATATACAATTGGAAAGAAATCCTACTGGAACTCTACAAAAACTTCTAGAAGACATATTGACAGATGCAAATACTAGGGATTGGATTAGTGACAAAACGTTGAAATTTTTGATTAATAAGCATCCACGGGTCCCCATACTCTATGGCCTCCCTAAAATCCATAAAAACCTGAGAGCACCTCCTCTGAGACCCATAGTATCGGGGTGTGAATCTATTTTTGAACCAGTAGCTAAATTTATTGATGATTTCCTTAAGAGATGTGTAGTCGACATTCCTTCCTACATAAGAGACACCACGGACTTCATAAATAAAATTGAGCAAAACACTTCACCTAAAGACAACTGTACCCTTGTCACAATAGATATAACATCTCTATATACGAACATCAAACATAACGAAGGGATTGAGTGTGCATGTGCAGCACTAATAGATCATGACATCAATGATGTACACCCCACTCTATTTAGAATATTACTGACTTTTGTACTCCATCATAGTTTCTTCAAATTTGAAAATTTTTTCTATGGACAACTTACCGGGACTAGTATGGGCGCAAATTTTGCCCCCAGTTATGCCAATGTTTTTATGGCTAACTGGGAGACGCAGTACATTATGAATACCCATTGGCACCAATACATTAAAATCTATTATCGGTACATAGATGATATTTTCCTGATGTGGTCAGGTACCAGAATTCAGCTACAAGAATTCCTAGACTACTTAAATACTGTCCATAGTACTATCAAAACGACGGCATTCATAGGTGAGGAGGGAGTACCATTTTTGGATACTTTCGTGAAGATTGTGGATGATAAATTTATCTTCACCTTATTCAGAAAAGAAACTGACACCAACAATTTTCTGCATTTTGATTCTTTTCATCCAAAATCCACTAAAAATTCTCTACCATATTCCCAGTTTTTAAGGTACCGTAGGATACATACAAACATTGAGGAGTATGATATAGAGTCAAGTAGGCTATGTAATGAACTGACAGATAGAGGGTACCCCAGACAATTGCTGCAGAATGCACAAATAAAAGCCAGACAAAGAACACGTGATGAATTATTGGAAATTACTGACAAGAATCAGAATAATTCGCCATTTGTCTTTGTGTCGACTTATGGATCTAGAGCCAAAACAATGTCTCAGCTTATAACACAACACTGGCCTATTGTGTTAAATGATCCTATCATTGGACACACTCTTCCAAATAGACCCACTACAGCATATAAAAAACCGGCGAATTTATCGGACATTTTGGTACACAATGACACCAGTACGGGAACCATTGTAAATACATTAACAACACCGAAACGGGGGACATTCCCATGTCTGAACTGCAATTGTTGTGATGCATTAATTCGGGGTCCTCACATAATCAATCCAGCGACGGGCAAAAAATGGTTATTCAGACATTACTGCACTTGTCGCTCTACTAATGTGATATACATTATAAGATGCCCCTGTGGCCTGTATTATATAGGCCAGACGACACAAGAAATACGTTGTCGTATACAAAAACATAAAAGTGACATCAGATGCAATAATCCTCGCTCAGCAGTTGCTAGACATTTTAATCTATTGAATCATCAGAGTTCTCAATTATACTTTTGTGTACTTGATTCTGTTAAAACCAACAACAGAGGAGGGAATGTTGAAAAAATCTTACTACAAAGAGAAGCCAGACTAATTCACAATTTTAAAACTCTGGCACCTGCTGGTCTTAATGAAGAATGGGCGTTACAATGCTTTTTATAAAGGAAAAGTTACTTATATAACTTATCTACATGCCGCGATTAGACATCTTAGAATAACGCTGTGAGAGACTAGAAACAGATTAGCGAATACACAAAGTATTAGCTGTCTATATAGTAGTAACGGCTGATGTATATGCAGAAATTAATGAGTATATATAGGAATAAACAGAGATAAGCACGTTCTAAGAATATGTATAAATAGATTGCTGATACTTCGATCGAAAATAAACTGTGTAATGATATCTGTTGAAAATGCTGATTGACTTGCCTGTTCACGTGCTATTTTTTGTAATGGATAGTCTAGTTGAAAGAAGAATGATTATTGCCGTATACGGTGTATAAACTATCGCTAATTAAGCAAGTCCTATGTTGGTGCGTTTTTCATACCTAAGATGGCTGCCATCATATGCACGATAATATTGGGTTTAACAGCTATAAGTATATACAATCAGCCAAACAGTCTAAAGACCGCCAAGTTTTCGATCGAAAATATACTATTAGAAAATATCGGTTTAATTCACCTATGTGCTCGCCTATTTCTGTGTTGCATCAAAGTTGAAAGGAGAATCGTTATTGCTGTGGATGGCCTGTAAGCTATCGCTAATTAAGCAAGTTTCTGGTTGGTATATTTTTCACATGCAAGATGGCCGCCACTATATTAATGACAGGATTGGGCTCTGCCCTTTTCACTGTTTGTGCCGGCAACCTGCGGCGCCTTGCCAGTGTGCTTCCGCACACCGTGCGGTAAGTTTCCATTCTGTTGTTCCCGTTGAATTCGACCCGGTTTTTGGTTTTGCGTTACTCATACATCATCTTTAATTAAATTATAGATGCAGCGCTCCGCATTACTATGAGGTAAGCACTTTATTAGCCTCTAGAAAAAGAGAAACTTGCTAATTAGGGGTAGTACAAACGAAGTTGTTAAAAATTATGCTTCTTGTATATATTCCCTAGATTTCGGCAAATCCATGTGGTGAGTGTTTCTCGGCAATTTGTTGCTTCCAATTCTGTAGAAACTAATGAGTTAGTGAAAGTGACATTATATTAACATGATGATTTTGTGTTTTTTCTCCTTTTTCTTTGTTTTTTTTGGGTTTGTATTTTTGTTCTGTTATCTATGGGATGATACTGTTGTTTGTATTATACACATACATATACTTTGGAAATACACTATATAGCATGCCTGACGACGGTCATATTTGACCTGAAATATGATCATATAGCAGCATGGGATGGAATTGAGCACTGTTTTGTACATTGTTTTTAATATGTGTGCGCCGTAAGGAGCTAATGAAATTCTTGTAAAAAATGAAAACTATTGGTTACACATAGGATGTACCTTATCCTGTCTCTGTGTATACAATGTATTTGTGTATAAGAACTGATAGTATTGGAGCTACCGATACTTCGAGAAAAAACTCTTTTTGGACTTTCTACAAAATAATAAATGAAATGCAGTGTGGTATACTATATTGTCTAATGTTCTGGATTTATTTGAAAAAATACATACAGGCATAGACTCGATATTTTGTTGTTAATTTGACCAATGATGGTCACTCAGTGAAGAGACATAGAGTGGTGTGCCCCATACCAGGAGTTTGTTTATAGAACCTGGACAATATAGTGGCAGTTAGTTGCACCTGTTTAGTTACAGGTTGACATGGGAGCACCTTAATCTAAAGTTGAGTGCGGGCTACATTATACTCACTTTGTGAGTTTTTTTGTTGGTACAAATTAACTAGTGGCCTACGCACCTAGATAACGATTGTATGGATTGAATTGTTACAAACCTTTACTGTAGAGAGTGAATAATTATATTGTTTATTTATCTTTATTTGATTTAATCATCATGTCTTTTGAAGAATTGGCAGCGCAAACCGACCGATGTGCCTCCACATTGGAATATACTGCAGAAGCAGCAGAAAACATTCTTGCGCAATTACAAGAAAGTGCACTCTTTCTAAAAAGAAATGAACATAAACATACTGTTCAACAATTTGAATATTTAAAGAAAAGGGAGGTATCGACTCTCTTACATGCCACCACATTGGCTGAATATTTTAAGACCAAACGTATTCCGAGAGGCCTTAGAATTTTAATTAAACCACTCTTATGTAGGCAAAGGAAGGGATTCATACCTAAGTGGCACATGATACTGAATAAAGCCTCACTTGATCTGATATTATTAACTATTGAAGAACTACAAGCAGAGCTAAAGGAAATCAAGTTAGAAATCAATAAAACTGAAGAGACATTAAAAACAGAAAAACCGGCAGAAGAATGGGCAGTTACACTAGAAATAGTTAACGATATTATCAATAAACACCGTCAGGAATTGGAGAAAGGGAAAATCAGAAAATTCAAAAGAGATATATATGATTATGCCCATAATCAAGTCTATAACTGGTATGAATTTTTACCAACTAATAAACGACAACAAGTTTTTAAAAAACAAGCGACATCTAATCCTTCAGACTCAGATATTCCTACCGATACTTCATCAGAAGAACTAGATAATATAGAGAAAACAAGAGAGAAGGCAGTGCCAGGACCAAGTAAAAAACCCTTTAATCCACAAGAACGGCAACGTTTTTTGGACGACCTCATAAGACAAAGACAAGGAGGGGGCAAAAAAGGAACGGACAAAGACAAAGAGAAAGAAATAGAGAAAGTGAAAGAGGTAGGGAAACACTTTCTCAGAGACCGCAAGTAGTGAACATTTCAGCTACTGAATTAACTAAGAACCAATTATCGGTGTTGTCCAAAGGTCTCTCTTTTGTTCCAGTTCATGAGAATAACCCTTTTGATATTTATGTTGATTTTCAGAAATTTGTGAGAAAGTTGCAACTTAAACATTTTTTTCTAGGGCAGCCACCCTCAGATCAAGAGGAACATCAGTTTAAGGAATTTACCTCTAAAAGTACATTTTGCCCTAATATTAATAACAAAGCGATTGAGGTGTTTAGTCAGACAGTACTCAAGGAATTTAACAAGATAGAATTCCCCAAAAATAAGAAGTTTAACATAACCTTTGCCGAGAGTCGGGCATTGAAAGAACTCAATGATAACCCGTACATCATGATACAGAGAGCAGATAAGGGTGGGGCAACAGTCATTATGGATCGTGCCTACTATAAAGCAGAAATATATAAACAACTTTCTGATAGTAATACCTATATACAACTGGATAGAAACCCCACTGGTACTTTACAAAAACTTCTAGAGGAAATACTGACAGACGCTAACACCAGGGATTGGATTAGTGACAAAACTCTGAAATTTCTGATCAATAAACATCCACGGGTCCCCATACTCTACGGCCTCCCTAAAATCCATAAAAACTTGAGAGCACCTCCTTTGAGACCCATAGTATCAGGGTGCGAATCCATCTTCGAACCAGTAGCGAAATTTATCGATGATTTTTTAAAGAGATGTGTAGTAGACATTCCTTCCTATATAAGGGACACCACTGACTTTATAAATAAAATCGAGCAAAACACTCTACCTAAAGACAACTGTATCCTTGTTACTATAGATATAACATCTCTATACACGAATATCAAACATAATGAAGGCATAGAATGTGCATGTGCAGCGTTATGGGATCATGACATCAATGATGTACATCCTACTCTGTTCAGAATACTATTAACCTTTGTACTTCACCATAGTTTTTTCAAGTTTGAAAATCATTTCTATGGACAGTTAACCGGCACGAGTATGGGAGCAAATTTTGCTCCCAGTTATGCCAATGTTTTCATGGCTAACTGGGAGATGCAGTACATCATCAATACGCATTGGTACCAATACATCAAAATCTACTATCGATACATAGATGACATTTTTTTGATGTGGTCAGGGAGCAAGACTCAACTTCAAGAATTTCTAGATTACCTCAATACTGTACATAGTACTATTAAAACTACGGCATTTATAGGCGAGGAGGGAGTACCATTTTTGGACACTTTTGTGAAGATTGTTGATGACAAATTTACCTTTTCTTTGTTTAGAAAGGAAACTGACACTAACAACTTTTTGCACTTTGAGTCTTTCCATCCCAAAGCTACTAAAAATGCTTTACCGTATTCTCAGTTTTTGAGGTACCGCAGGATACACACCAACATTGAGGAATATGACAGAGAGTCTAATAGACTATGTAATGAATTGATAGATAGAGGGTACCCAGTACAACTATTACAGAATGCACAAACAAAAGCCAGACAAAGAACTCGTGATGAGTTACTTGATATTACAGACAGGAATCAGAATAATTCACTTTTTGTGTTTGTGTCAACGTTTGGATCCAGGGCTAAAACAATGTCCCAACTTATAGTACAACATTGGCCTATTGTGCTAAATGACCCTATCATTGGGCACACACTTCCTAATAGACCTACTACAGCGTATAAAAAACCGGCGAATTTATCGGACATTCTGGTACATAATGACATGAGTACTGTAACCCCGGTTAACACATTAACAACACCAAAACGGGGGATATTCCCATGTTTAAATTGCAATTGCTGTGATGCATTAATTCGGGGTCCTCATATAATCAATCCAGCAACCGGAAAAAAATGGTTGTTTAGACATTATTGCACTTGTCGTTCCACCAATGTAATATATATTCTAAGATGCCCATGTGGCCTATACTACATAGGTCAGACGACACAAGAAATACGTTGTCGCATACAAAAACATAAAAGCGACATCAGATGCAATAACCCACGTTCAGCAGTTGCAAGACATTTTAATTTATTGAACCATCAAAGTTCACAACTGTATTTCTGTGTACTTGAGTCGGTTAAAACTAACAATAGGGGAGGGAACGTTGAAAAAATCCTACTACAAAGAGAAGCCAGACTCATTCATAGTTTTAAAACCTTGGCACCTGGAGGCCTAAATGAAGAATGGGCATTACAATGCTTCTTATGATGAAATAATCATTCGGGGGATTGGCATTTAGTGCTTGAAGTAATGTTGGAGAATCTGTCACCATTAACGTTGAAGTATGTACAGGTGGAAAATAATACACTGACGATATAGTCTACATAGATATATGAATTTGACTGTGTGCAGAATGGTAAGGGGACAACGAATTATTTCATCGCATAGATATATAGTGACTTATAAAGATGAAACTAAGCTTCAATACTACATATAGATAGACTGTTGACATCGAGTACTGATAATGAACGACGACGTTCCAACAGGTCAATACATGTACCTATGTTTATGTCACTTATATAATAGACAAACGAGTGCAAAATGTAATTACTAAAGTGGTATAGATTATGTACATCATCGCCATAACATAGATTTGAGATGTGGCATGTTTCATACTTAAGATGGCCGCCAGCATTTGTATATTGTGCATTGGCTATAACAGCGATAGCACATATAGATCGCTAAAGTTTGAGATGAAAGCGCAACTATAGCAGGAGCAGTTGGCTAGTCATGGACATAGTCTAGATGTTACATTTAAAATTCTAAAAAAGAAATTGTTGTCTATCACTATATGTAAACTATAGCTAATTGAGCAAGTTTCAGAACTGTGAGTCCATATCCAAAATGGCCGCCACTATATTAAGGATCGGTTAAGGCCCCTCTTTACTGTTTATGCCGTTTAGCCGCGGCGCTTTGTCAGTGTGCCTCCGCACACCGCGCGGTAAGTTTATTATTTTTCTCCCAGCAAATTCGAGTTGGTTTTGGTTCCCCATTACTTACCCGCTCCCTGTATTAAACTCTAGATGCAGCGCTCTGGACTACTATGAGGTAAGCACTGCAATTATCTCTTCAAAACGAGAAACTTGCTCATTAGAAATAGTGCGAACAAAGTTGTTAAAGGAAATGCTTTCTTATGTATATTTTCTAGATCTTGGCAACTCCATGTGGTGAGTGTCTTTTCGGCAATTTACTGCCTCCAATTCTGTGATAATTTTATAAGCTAATGAAAACAACAGCACATTAACATGATGTAATTTGTTGTTTTTTCCCCGTTTTCTCCATTTGTTTTTTGTGGGTTTGTATATTTGTATTGTTTTCTATGGGATTTTATTGTGGTGTGTGGGACACGATTATATTCATTATGGTAACACACTTAATAGCATGCCTGACGACGGTCAAATCTGACCTGAAATATGATCATATAGCAGCATGAAATGGAACTGAGCACTGTTTTGCACATTGATTTTAATATGTATGCGTCGTGAGGAGCTGACGAAATTCGTGTAAAAAATGGAAATTATTTGTTACACATAGGATGAACTTTATTCTGTTTGTGTGTATACAATATAATTATGGACAGGAATCATTAGCATTGGAGCTATTGATACTCTGAGAACAACTTGTTGGTTTTTTCTACAAAATAATAAATGAAATTCAGTGTGATATATTATATTGTCTAATGTCCTGGATCTATTTGAAAAAATATGCACAGGCAGAGATTTGACATTTTTTGATGCTAATTCGACCAGTGATGGTCACTCAGTGCGTGAGATATAAAGTGGTGTGCCCCATTCCAGGAGTTAGTTTACAGAACCTGGATAATTTAATGGCTATTAATCACACCTGTTTAGTTACAGGTTGACATGGGAGCACCTTAATGGATAAATGAGTGCGGGCCACATCACACTCACTTTGTGAGTTTTTTGTTGGTATACATTAACTAGTGGCCTACGCACCTACATATATGATTGTATGACTTACATTACTGCAAATTTTTTAGTATAGAGAATAACGAGTTGAATTGTTTAAATAGTTGATTCAAGCATCATGTCTTATGAAGAATTGGCAGCACAAACTGACCGATGTGCCTCCACATTGGAATACACTGCAGAAGCAGCTGAAAACATTCTTGCGCAATTACAAGAAAGTGCACTTTTTTTAACAAAAAATGAACACAAACATACTGTTCAACAATTCGAATACCTGAAGAAAAGGGAGGTATCGACTCTCTTACATGCCACTACATTGGCTGAATACTTTAAGTCCAAACGTATTCCGAGAGGCCTTAGAATTTTAATTAAACCACTCCTATGTAGGCAAAGAAAGGGATTTATACCGAAATGGCACATGATACTCAATAAAGCCTCACTTGACCTGATATTATTAACCATTGAAGAATTACAAGCTGAGTTAAAGGAGATCAAGCTTGAAATTAATAAAACTGAAGAGACTTTAAAAACAGAAAAACCTGTAGAAGAATGGGCAGTCACATTAGAAATAGTAAATGATATCATCAATAAACATCGGCAGGAGCTTGAAAAAGGGAAAATCAGAAAATTTAAAAGAGATATATATGACTATGCACATAACCAAGTTTATAACTGGTATGAATTTCTTCCAACTAATAAAAGACAACAAATCTTTGGATGCTGTCATGGGAGACTCTTGGCTACGAGATGTTGAAAATTAAAGCATTTGGGAGGATCTAGTTTACGCGCCCTACCTCACTTGCCTGGGTACTGACATCAAGGGGGTATGTAAATCAATACTAGCCATGCACTGTCAGGTAAAGCTTGAGGTCAAAGCTAGGAAAAAAAGAATTCTTGCTTTCCTCCCATATGCTCTTCCTGAACTCCCCAGCTGCCCGAGGATGGTCATCTCGAAAAATGGTTGTGAGTTTGCTTTAGTATGTATTTATTACCACTAAATACGATGAGAGTTAAGTGCACCAAAACGATGCGTCTACCCTACCCAACTATTTAGTTGTGAAGAGGGTCTGGGAAACCTGAACTGATCTGTTCATATTTTGTTCCCTATATTCAAGGACCAGGTCAAATTATTTATGGCATTTATTGAAAACCATTGGTTATAGAAATCGTGCTCTTTTTAATCTTTTACCCAAGAATGCTGCCCAATGTATATGTGGTAAAATACCAAAAGAGGTTTCTTCTGGTAGTGCAGAGAATAAGACGATCATTAAGTTTACCTAACTTGTTACATGGTTGGTGTATGATAAACTCGGAAATTGGAGATGAATAATAGAATAGTTCACTGTATTTTAACTCGTTCTGTGAGCGTTTTGGCTCTGAGAATCTGTACTGCTTTTTATTAATTGTACTGTCTGTTTGTTTCTATGAATTTTTGATTTAATATTACACTAATTTTTCATTAATTTAAGCATAATTCCATATATCTAGGCTCCAGCTAAACCAATCTTGGCAGCTTAGCAAAGAATCCAAAACATTGCAGCAACAATCGTGCAAAGCTTAAAACGACAGGAGCATACACCTCCTGAGTTACATTGCCTACAGCGGCTCCCTATGTAAAGGAGAATCTTCTTTAAGGCACTAAGCAGGGCACACAGAGCAGTTGGACTGGACTTCACTATAGACATGTTTAAAAAGTACTTCTCCGCAAATAACTACAAG
>JAVKLH010721756.1:0-10752 GCA_034783875.1 Desmognathus bairdi | reverse complement strand
CCGTCGCGAGCATCCCATTATCTGACCAGCCCAGCCCATCCAATCAGCCAACCGTGAGTAAACAACTATTAGAGTGTAATTTATGTAATTTATTAATTGCCCCATTGTGACAGATTGCTGAAGCCCAACCAGGGCTCCGCTGGTCATGGAAATTTTAGTGGAAAAACTAATTCAGCGTTTGGATGGCTTAGAACTGGAGTTAAGGGAGTCCCGGGCCGCGTTTAGGTCGGTCCAGAGTAGATTGGGGGACTTGGAAGATGCTGTTGCTCAAGAGGCAGAAATGGCACTGCCTCGGACTCCTGGGGGAGAGTTAGCTATGCCCGCTCTGGCCCTAGAGGAAACCACAGGAATCACAGCGGAACCTAGTACAAGCTCCACTACTAAGGTGGCTAAGGAATTGAAATTGACCCCGCCGGACAAATATTCGGGGGATCCCCGTCATTGTAAGCATTTTTTAATGCAATGTTCCCTACATTTCATGGGAAAGCCGTCGCAGTTCACCACCTCCCGGGCCAAAACCTTATTCATCATTTCCAACCTCACCGGGGACGCCCTTAATTGGGCCACCCCACTGGTGGAACAGCTCCACCCGAGCCTGGATCATTTTGAGGACTTTACACGAGAATTTAAACGAATCTTTGATAGACGTTTCTCCTCCCATGCTAGAAGTGTGGAGTTTCTGAACCTCCGACAGGGGAGCAGGGACATTACTTCTTACTTAAACAAATTCCAACAATTGTCCACAGAGCTAAACTGGGCAGAGGCTACTCAATATTCAATTTTCTTGCAGGGCCTGCGCGAAGAGTACAAGGACGCTCTTCATGGGTTGTACCCCCTGCCCAAAACGTTAAATGATTTGATTGACATGACACTGCAAATTGATTCCAGGATCCGTGAACGAAAACAAGATGCTCTCCGCACAGGTCCTCGCAAGAACGCTTTTCCCATAGTAACCCCGGGATTCCCACCATCAGGTCCCCGGAAGGAAGAAATAAGAGGTTCAGGGTTCGGGATTAAAAAGTCTATACCAAGGCCCCCACTCACGGAACAGGAAAAAGAAAGGAGGCGCAAGGAGGGTTTGTGCCTCTACTGTGGACAGGCGGGGCACTTGTTGAGGGAATGCAAGTTGGTTAAACTACCCAGGGGAACCGCCCCAGTGGCGTTAGCTGAAGCTACGCCTAAAGAAACCACCCCCTCAGAGGAGGATACCCGGATATCAGTCCCCATCTCACGCGGGTCTGTAGAGCCGGGAAACTAGAAGGCCCATCAGCCCCAGGGGAAGCTGATTTGGGCCTCTCTCTTTCGTCCCCTGAAATCCTATCATGCCAGTTACCCGTTAGATGTCCTCGTGAGCCCAAGTTTATAATCCTTCCGGCACAATTCCCTGGTCTGCTAGGGGAAAAGGTCTACCCGTTGTTGATTGATTGTGGGGCCCCTGGGATATACATGGACCTTGCATTCGCGAGACAGCTTGGTCTACCCACGGTGGAAAAAACTGAACCCGAAAACCTTCGTTCTATCGATGGGTCACCCCTGACCTGCGGGCCGGTGACCCATAAAACGACGAAGGTGACCCTACAGATACAGAGACATAAGGAAGAAATTGAATTTGATTTAATCACGTCTCCCCACCACCCACTTATTGTAGGTATGGGTTGGCTAGAGAGCCATAATCCCCAGATAGATTGGAGGAAAAGAAGCGTAACGTTTACCTCCGAGGACTGCCCAGGTTGTCTCACGGAAGACCTTAACTCTATCGTCCCGGTGGGCACGCTGCCGGAAGAATATACCGAGTTCGGGGATGTCTTTTCCCCCAAGGATGCTGAACGCCTCCCGCCACATCGGCCGTATGATTGTCCTATCGACCTAATCCCGGGCTCGCCAATTCCTCATGGGAAGATATATTCTCTCTCGATGAATGAAGCTGATGAATTGGAAAGGTACATTACCGAAAACCTTAAGAAGGGCTTCATCCGGCCGTCCAAGTCTCCGGCGGGTGCTCCCATATTTTTTGTCCCCAAGAAATCTGGGGAGCTGCGACCTTGTATAGACTATAGTGATCTTAACGACGTCACAGTTAAAAATCGTTACCCGTTACCCCTTATCCCCGATCTCCTTGATTATGTTAAGGACGCTAGATGGTTTACTAAATTGGATTTGCGGGGAGCGTATAACCTAATTAGAATCCGGGAAGGCGACGAATGGAAAACGGCCTTCAAGTGCCGATATGGCCATTATGAATACTTGGTTATGCCCTTTGGCCTGACAAATGCTCCAGCGGCCTTCCAATTCTTTATCACTGACATCTTTAAAGATCTCATTGGAAGGACGCTGGCCATTTATCTGGATGATATTCTGATTTTTTCTCCAGACCTGCAACAACACATAAAAGCGGTAAAGGAAGTCCTTCTAAGGTTAAGGCAGAACTCTTTGTATGCCAAAATGGAGAAGTGTGAGTTTCACACCCAGAGGGTCTCATACCTGGGATACGTCCTTCGCCCTCAGAAAGTCGAGATGGACCCGGAAAAAATTTCAGCGGTCCTAAAATGGAAGGCACCCGACTCTGTGAAGGCTGTCCAACAATTTCTAGGCTTTGCCAATTTTTATAGACGTTTCATCCCTGATTTTTCTAGATTGGTCGCCCCTATTGCTAGGCTGACGCGGAAGGGGGAAAGATTTTCCTGGACCCCTGAGAGACAGGTCGCCTTCGAGATGTTGAAATCGCGATTTTGTTCAGCGCCCGTGTTGACCCAACCAAACCAATCCTTAAGATTCATTGTCGAAGCTGATGCCTCGGATGAGGCTTTGGGTTGTGTCCTGTCCCAACGAGACGAGCAGGGAGTATTACGGCCGGTGGCCTACCACTCTAGAAAGTTAACCCCGGCGGAAAAGAATTACACAGTACTCGAAAAGGAGTTACTAGCCATTCGGGAAGCTTTCTCTAAATGGAGGCACTATTTAGAGGGAGCACAAGAAAAAATAGAGGTATGGACAGACCATAAAAACTTAGTATATCTTAAACAGGCACGTTGCAAGGGGCCGCGACATGCTAGGTGGGCCTTGTTCTTCTCGAGGTTTGACTTCCAAATCTCCTTCCGACCCGGGTCAACCAATCGGAAGGCCGATGCGCTTTCCAGGTTAGGTTACCCGGTAACCAAGATCGACTACACAGGAACCCCAATCCTTCCCCCAAATTCAATACTCACCCAACTGGAGGGAGAGAGCCCCTTAAGAGAGAAGCTGACAGCCTATGGAACCTCTCTTGAGGCCGAACGTTTATTAGGATCCCAAAAGGAAGCGCACCGAGATGAACAAGGACTAATTTGGATCAAGGCCAAATTATATGTCCCTGAGGGGTTAGTGCCAGAAGTGCTGATGCGCTGCCATGACTCTATTTGGGCCGGACATTCGGGTTGCAAGGTAACGCGAGAGAAAGTTGAGAGAAGCTTTTGGTGGCCAACCTTGGCAAGGGATGTTAAGGAATACGTCGAAGCCTGTGAGACCTGCGCCCAGTCCAAAACCAGCCACTGTAAACCCTATGGGTGGTTATCCCCAATTGAAATTCCATCACGTCCATG
Source organism: Desmognathus bairdi (assembly GCA_034783875.1). Taxonomy (NCBI): domain Eukaryota; kingdom Metazoa; phylum Chordata; class Amphibia; order Caudata; family Plethodontidae; genus Desmognathus; species Desmognathus bairdi. Next base: position 7,174 of record JAVKLH010721756.1, on the reverse strand, counting down.
GGAGAAGATAAGCATGGACTTTATTACCGACCTTCCCTCTAGCTTCGGCCATACTGTGGTGTGGGTGGTGGTGGACTACCTCACAAAACTAGCCCACTTTGTGCCCCTTCGCAAACTTCCCACGGCTAACTCTCTAGTAGCTTTGTTCTTAAAGCATGTGGTAAGATTCCATGGACTCCCTAGGGAAATTATCTCGGACCGTGGACCGCAGTTCGTAGCAAAGTTCTGGAAGGGGGTGTTAGCAGCCTGGGGTGTCACTCTCAAGCCCTCCTCGGCCTACCATCCTCAGACCGACGGGCAAACGGAACGCCTCAATCAGACGTTAGAGCAATACCTTAGGTGCTATGTTTCTGAAACCGGGGGGAATTGGAGTGAGCTTTTGACCACCGCCGAATTCTGCTACAACGATAATCTCCACGAGAGCATTGGAATGACCCCGTTTCAAGCTACTTTCGGGTTCAACCCTCGTAGCTTCCCACTCCTGCCAGATGATTTGATCACCTCCCCCTCTACACCACAGGAATATACACGGAAAATACAAGAAAACCTCTTAAAAGCCACTAAAAACCTACAAGAGACCCAGAAGAGACACCGTTTCTATGCAAACCGGTCCCGACGACAAGGCCCCGAATTTCAGGTGAATGACTGGGTTTGGCTCAGCTCCAAAAACATCAAGATCTCAGGTGTGTGCCCTAAGTTCAAACCTAGATACCTCGGCCCCTTTCGGGTCAAGGAACGTTTCTCCCCCCTCTCCTTTAGACTATCGCTCCCCACCACCTGGAAAATACACCCCACCTTCCACGTCTCCCTCTTGAAACCAGCTAGGGAACCCAAACGGCTCCGAATACCCAGTAAGGTGGAAAACCAATAAACAGTGCACATAGGTTCATAAGGGTACATTAAAGGGGGGATAGTGTCACACACCGCACCGCACACATGCAGTAGGTTAAGATAGATAGCGTAGCATAGGCAGTTTAGTGTACAGGCTAGTGTAGATAGATTAGTGTACAGGCTAGTGTAGATAGGTTAGTGTACAGGCTAGTGTGGGTAGTGTAGTGTACAGTCTAGCGTAGGACAGTAGTAGTAGTAGTAGTTTAGAGTCAACTTTAGGTACAGGGAGACCCTCCCACACCGCATTCTGATCTGACTTGGCGGAGCCACCGTAGAGGGCTTAGAACCCAGGGAGCTGCGGGTTCTGAGACGGTTAAACCTTGCTTCAGCAACTGTCCGCTCTCACGACCGGACGCCTATCGCCTACCTCCTCCAGCTCAGAGAGCAGTCAGCGGCCTGTCCACGGACCCGGACCAGTTCTCCTCCGCCCACGGGCATCAGCCCCACAGCCTGTCACGGCCAACTGCTCCTTCGCCACGTTGGGCGCGGGCAAGGTCCACGGCACCCTCACTCCACCACCTGGGCCGCCAGCCCCGGACTCACCACTTCGATCAGACTCACCCAGCCCAGGAGCCTCCTGGACAAGCCAAGTAAGGAAACCCGCGCTAGAGCGCGTGCGCAGACCCGACCCGCTGATTTTTTTGGGCATGCCCGCCTCAGTATGAGGCAACTCGCGCGCCGTCACTGACGACTCCGCCCCCTCTGATGAACTGTCTCTGAGGGGAACCTTGAACTGCGCAATCGCGCCACTGGAGCAGGCGCGGCCCATCACGAACTGAAACCTGCAGACTCCAACCCTGACGACCCCACTGTCCCCAGCAACACAAGCTTCAGCCCGGCGCCGCCTTACACCAGGTGAGCCCAGTCCCAACTCTTGGCATAGGGTTACATGAAAGCAGGGGGAAGAAGGAGTGCCAGGAAACTGACCAGATCCCCTCTGTCTTGCAGGAGACACCTTCACGATCCCTGAGGGCCCCATCCTCATCCCCACTTCGGAAGATCCAGCTCTCACCCCGACAACACCCTTGGCGGCGCCGGCCACCTGGAACGCCGCCCGGCTCTCCAGGGGGCCTGCCCCGTCGCGAGCATCCCATTATCTGACCAGCCCAGCCCATCCAATCAGCCAACCGTGAGTAAACAACTATTAGAGTGTGATTTATGTAATTTATTAATTGCCCCACTGTGACACGGGCCAGACAATTTGAAAAAAACCGACAGGTAAAACAGAAAGCTACCTGTGTGCAGTCTCTGGATCAGAAAACTTTGCCAGGCTTTTTCCAGGCGGCAGGGCGGCACCTCGGCTCCTCCCGGGTTGAGCCGCTGGGTCGTCTGGATCGGATCCCGGCGCCGACGCTAGAGGAAAGATCTGTGGGGGTAGTGGAGGGCCCTGCAGGCAGATCCAGGCCGCCGGAGAACTCAGGAAACAGCAGCGGAGGAACCCACGTACTCGCCAGACCTGGTTCTTCCCGACCCGGGCGGGTCGAGACTGCGCATGCCCGTGCTAGAAACACTGCTCCCTCGCGCAGCGCAGATCGACTGGAGTCATTCTTTACTCCGGGCGAAGTCAGAAGGGCCGCGGCCACGTCGGGAAAACAAACGAGGCTGCTTGGAGTCTGGGACACGGACAAGGACACAATCCAGGAGACTACACCCCTACAATCTGGTGTAGGTGCAATACCAACGGAAATCTTTGAGGTGAGTGGAGATGTAAATCGACTCCAATTTCCCTCACTAAAAGCCTTATGTGAGCAATTTTTAGAGACTTTAGAGCCCAGGGTTACTGCTGAGAGCAAGGATCAAGGCGCAGAGTCGGTTTTTCAAAGTCTTAACCATACACTTTGTAGCTGGCCTGGCTCACTCAATAATCCACAATTACTCGTACAGCCCCCTAATGTGCTAACGAGAAGTACCAGTCTACAGACTTTGGGCAAAGCCCAGTCAGCAGTGGGTCAACTAGCAGCAGAAGCAGAACAACTCATACTGCAACTTCGGACAGTCAGTTCGGCGATTGAACCCCTGTCTTGCGCAAAGGCAATTAGCTTTACTAAAGAACCAGAGTGCTCGAACTCTCCAGTTTTGAAAAGACAGAGAAGCCACAGCCTCAGCAGTTTGGACATTTCTCCAACATCAATCAGTCCCCCTAGGTCAAAAAAACCAGGGTTTATCTTGATTTCGGACACAACTTGTAAACTACCAAACATGGAGGCAGAAATAGCAGTACAAATGGCAACGGAGGAGACCCCTAGAATAGAAGGAAGGTCAGTGGAGTTACAATCAGTGCCTATGATAGAGGCAGACATGTCAAACCCAGCAACTAATTCTGAAGCCATAATGCAAGTGCTTTCCTCTCTGTCTATACAGATTTCGCAAGGCCAAGATCTAATAAGACAGGAGATGAGTCAGGCCTTTATACGAGTAGAAGAAAGTGTTAATGGTTTAAAATCTGCACTCGACAAACTTTCTAGTGAAGTAGCGGCTTCCAATTCTCGAATAGTTGAACTGGAAACAAGAACCAGCCAACTGGAAGACAACTCGGTTAGGGCTGCGTCTCAAACTACAAAACTGCAGGAAGAAATTAAATATCTGAAGAACAAATCCCAAGATCTGGAAGATAGAAATCGGAGGACCAACTTGAAATGGTTCGGGATTCCAGAAGGAAGTGAGGGATCAGATCTAACTATTACCTCAACATATTTAGCCACTTTACTTCAAGAAGCCTTCCCAGAACTATCCGAATGGGACCTGCAGAAAGAGATCCAGGTAGCTCACCGACTTCCAGCAAGGCGGACAGCGAAACACAATCATGGAAGAGATCGTCCCATCATAGCCCGATATGGCAATATTAAGCTTAGAGATCTGATGTTAAGCTTAGCAAGGGTTAACTCCCCTAAATCTATTCGTGGTTTTAAAATTTTTGCCAGACCAGATATTTCAGCTGCTACTGCATCTACACGTGGGGAGCTTCGTCCCTACATAGATAAATTTAAAGAAGCAGGTGCAGTCGCATACCTGCAGGATCCAGCGAAACTTAAAACAATTTTTCAAGGCAAAACTTTCTTTTTTTTCTCAGCTATAGAAGCCGAAGCTTTTCTTTCTGAAGTAACACAGCAAACTTCAAAGTCTAAAACTGAGCTTAACCCAATAGCTACGCTTTAGCATTATTGTCTGGTCCTATATGATTTCTCCCACTAGATATTATTACTTTCATTGGTAGTAGTTTCCTTCCTTTCTCCTGCCTCTCTTCTTTCTTTTCTTTTCTTGTATATTTGCAGGTATGACTTATGGCGGAGCGAACCTGCCAGGCCAGCTCCCTCCGCTCCTTCCATGCTTATCATGGGGGGATCTTTGGGGTGTTGGGTGGGGGGAGGCACCCTTGTGAGGTGGTTCAGAGGGAGGTGCGGGGGTAGTGGGTGTAAAATAAAAACAAATGCTGTAATTATTAAATTAACATTAATTAAAGAAGGAAATAATCTTTCATGGTTCTATAATGTCTATTGAATTTGGTAGAAGCCCACGAGCGTTACAACTTAGAATAGCTAGTTGGAATGTTAACGGACTAGGTTCCGTGAATAAGAGAAATAAAGTATGGCAATTTTTACAGTTAAACCCAAGGCATATCTGGTGTCTTCAGGAAACACACTTCCTTACAGGCGAGGCAAAATGGTTAAAAAAGTGTGGCCCTAACTACTACTCTGCAGAGTCCTTGATTAACAGGACAAAAGGGGTGGCAATAATTTCTTCATTGGAATGGCCTCTTTCTCTTTATAAAAAAGACAACAAAGGCAGATGGTTGGCAGTGGTCCTTAAACATGAGGGTTTCCAGATACTATTAGTAACAATATATGCCCCGAACGAAGACGACCCAGTATTCTGGCAAGATCTCCAACTTTCGCTTATACAATGGGAAGGTCCTATGGTACTATGTGGAGATTTAAATCTTAATATTATTCCCAACTTAGATAGATCCTCCAAAAGCCTAAGGGTCGCTAAACCAAAAGCTTTAGATGCCTTTTTGCAACTGACTAATACTTTTCAATTAGTTGATCTTTGGCGATCTCATCATCAAGATATTAGAGGCTACTCCTTTTTTTCCCACGCAGCAAACCACTATTCACGTATCGACCATATGTGGGTAACCCGAGAGCTACTTTACCATAGTTCCTCTTCGTATTTAGGAATATCAGTTTCTGATCACTCCCCCATAAGTTCCGTCATTAGTTGCCCCGAGACCCAGGATTATATTTCTCGAAGCCGTTGGACATTCAAACGTGCATTATTAAAGGATGACTCCTTTATGGACATGATCAAAAACACCACTGTAGAATTTTTTGAGACTAATCGTGGCACTGCATCTCCCCCGATAGTTTGGGATACTTATAAGGCTGTTTTGAGGGGAGCAATAACAACATTCAACATTAAGCTACGCAATATAGACAAACTTAAATATAAGGAGATAGTAGACAAACTAACCATTTCGGAACAGCAGCACGCAACCGCTTGTCTTGGTAATGGAGACATAGCATCAGCTTACTCTCAATTAATACAAGCCAAAGCGGAGCTAGTAACATTTTTAGCATTAAAGAACAAAATAGCCGACGATATCAATTTTCTTAGACTAGAGGAAGGAGCCGAAAAATCAGGCCAAGTCCTAGCATTCCAATTAAAAGATAAGAAAAATCGTAACCTAATTAAAGGAATTAAAGATGTTAATGGAATAAACAAAGAGACTACGAAAGATATCGCCCATACTTTTCAAGAATATTATAATGAACTATATTCATGCGAAGTAGAATATGACCCAGCTATAATAGCCAATTACCTAGACAGAATCCCGTTGAAACACCTTACGATAGATCAACAGAGGATAGTAAGAGATAAACTCACATTACAGGACCTGGATAAGGTAATAAAATGGGGGAAAAAGGGGAAGGCGGCTGGCGATGACGGTCTCCCATTAGAGATCTATCAAATATGCTGGCCTCAAATTAAATCACAATTTTTGGAGTTAACGGACAGCATATGGGAGGGCGGACCTATTCCAGATTCATGGAATTCATCAATTGTAACAGTACTACTAAAACCAGCAAAAGACCCCCAACAATGTTCCTCCTATAGGCCAATAGCTTTGCTTTGTGCTGATTATAAAATCTTCACCAAAGCCATCGCAAATAAATTTACTCCATTGATTCCATCTCTGGTAAGCATGGATCAACACGGATTTGTAGAGGGTAGGACCTCAGTAGATCACCCCAACACACTTATAACCTTGATAGACCATGCGACAGAGACAGGGGGGAATCTGTCACTGGCCTTTCTGGATGCAGAAAAGGCCTTTGACAGAGTGGAGTGGCCTTACCTATGGCAGCTACTACACAAACTAGCCTTTCCAGATATAATAATCAATGTACTTAGAGCGCTATATTATAACCCAAAAGCTAAAATACTCATCAACTCTACTTTATCTGAGGTAGTAAAGATCCAGCGCGGCACTAGGCAGGGCTGCCCTCTCTCCCCATCACTTTTTGCCCTATATATCGAACCTTTTTTACAATACTTGTTGGCGGGACATTGGGGTTGTTATTTGGGTCTACCAAACTTTGATATCAGATTAGCGGTTTACGCCGATGATATTGTTGTAATTTCTTCAGAGAAAGACTCTATGCAGGCTATAGCTAAGACGGCCACTCAGTTCGGAACATTCTCCGGATATAAACTTAATGCTAATAAATCACAGGTGATGTATTGGGATGAAGAGGGAAAATATGATGGCCCAGCCAATGTGCAATATCTAGGTGTAAGAATATGCCCCTCGGTTAAAGAAACTATTTCATTTAATCTTCAAGAAGTTCTCAAGCATATCACCCAAATACTTAATAAATGGTCACATTTACCAATCTCATTAATTGGGAAAGTCAACATCATTAAGATGATGATTCTTCCCAAACTATTGTATATTTTTAGGGCCCTTCCTGTAACACTCTCTAAATTAGACCAAACGAAGATCAATCAGCTAATTACAGGATTTATTTGGGGCAAGAAGGCCCCAAGGCGAAGCCTGCTGAAATTACAAAAAGAATGGCTATGCGGAGGGCTCTCTTTGCCTAACATACTTTGGTATAATTGGGCAGCCATCCTAAATAGAGTTAAAAGAGATGTTGGGATGGGTCCCCGCGACTTCATTAAGTTCAAAGATTCTTAAAAGCCTCAAACAGACAGAAGGGGAGAAACATTTTGGTAGCCCGGCATACTTTAAAAAGATAAAGTGGAAAGTCCTGAGTTATCT
>JAVKLH010710681.1:0-10776 GCA_034783875.1 Desmognathus bairdi | reverse complement strand
AGCAAGTCAGTGAATACAATTGAATCCTCCTGCTGAATATATTTACAAAGCCATTGCACTCTTAACGGTTTTGAGATAACACAAAGCGTGCACAGATGGATTAAGTCATCCCGATGACCTGGACAAAAAGAGCACCAAGGCACATTATCAGGCAAAGTAGAAGCATTAACTGATTTTGACGGTAAAAGGCCTAACTTAAATTTGATAAAAGTTCGATGGATAAGCAGGGATTCACAATTCAGCTGATAAGGCTTGCAGATTTTATGTGTTTTTATCGTATAGAAATACGATAATGATTGCAGTTTGCTACAATGTGATATACATGCAGAAAAGTGATGAGCCACCGACAGGGACTTAAAGTCAAAATTGAGAAAAATTGAAAAATCAAAATTTCTAGATAAAGAAAATGGTGGTAAATCATATTTGATACAAATTTGTTTCAAATGATCATTTTCCTGAAATAGTTCACAAAACGAAGTTCTGCTTTACCCTGCAAAGGAAACATATCCAAATCCAAAATTAAAGCTTCCACCGGGGTACACATGGGTAAATTTAACAAGATTTTCCAGAAATAACCTTCCCATGCTTTATAGGAGACACCTTGTTCTGAGCCCCACACCTCAGACCCATACAAAAGGGCATTTGCCCACTTGGCATTATATAAGGTAATGATGGGCTTGATCCCTGTAAATACAATTTGGTGCTTTATCCTATTGAGGCCACCCGTAATGCATGTTTTTTACTTTAAGCTGAGACAAATGTTCTTTCCAGTTACCTTTACTAGAAAAGGTTAGCCCCAAGTATTTGAAGCACTTGACATGCTCAATGACCCCAATCATAGAGGAGTACGAAAATTGGACAGCTTTAGGACCAAAAGGTAGAATCTTGGTTTTACAACAGTTAACTGATACGGCATTAATGGAGCAATACATGCATAGCGCATCAAATGCTTCTGTCAGGCCGGCAGGGGTCAGATTCAACAAAACCGTATCATCAGCAAAGATAAGGATAGGTATTTTATCCCCACCCACCTGGGGAGCAAGCACCAATAAGGGTACTAGGAAAGCCGATAAATCTGCAATGTATAGGTTAAAAAGTAGGGGAGCCAAGACGCACCCCTTCTTCAAACTTGAAGATGTAGAAATGCATCTAGACAGCAAATCACCAGCCCTGCAGCGACGTTGAACCCAGGTGTTGGAGTACAGCATGGCGATAGATTTCACTAGAGATGGTGGCACCCCAAATTTTAAAAGTTTGGCCCAGAGCCTCTATCAGGGGATGAGTCAAACGCCTTTTCAAAATCTATAAAAAGCACATAAAGCAGATTTTTTTTGTGTATGACATATTTCTTAACTAAGAAACTAAGAACCAGGGCATTGTCCATCATGGAGCAGCCCTTACGAAAGCCAGTTTGAGATCCAGGTAAAACATTATTAGACTCACACCACAAAGCAAGTTCGCCGAGCAATAATTTGGCGAAAAGTTTCCCAGGGATATCTAATAAGGTCAGCAACCGATAGCACGCTTGGTTGTTCGTGCCACCTTTTTTAAACAGGGGAAAGAGAATAGATCCATGCCAGGAGTCAGAAATCAATTAGCAAGAAAGAGCAAATTTAAAAAGTGGGAACAAGATTTGGGCCCAAAGCGGTGGGAGGAATTTGAAGCAGACAGCCGGATGAAGGTCGGGGCCGGCCGTGTGAGAGGGCTTAATGCTGACAAGCAATTCCGATATCCTAGAAGAGCTACAGGTAGATACAGAGCAGCCCGAATCGATTGGAGGCAATTACACTTTGGTTCCCCAGTGTTAGAATTATATAAATTGCTCACATAACTGAACCAGACGGGTTCAGGTAAAAAAGGACTGGGGGAGGTGGAGTTACTTTTTGTTGTGAGATTAATAATAACTCTCTAGAAGGATTTCAAGTCCTTAAGCAAAAGTTGCTCTATTTGAAAACCCTGATCCTGCTGCCACGATCAGGGACCTATAGTACCACCTAAAAGGTAAGTACTCAGAATTAGCAAATGGAAAATTATGTCTGGTGGCAAAAGCTTTCCACACTTTACAGTCCTGATCATACCAGGGCGTCCCGTTCATCGACGCATCCACTGGGACTGGAGACGGAAAGTGCACTTGAGCATACAAAAGGACATCCTTTCCTGATAGATTCGCCACCTCGTATAACGAAATAGGATTCACATAATTAGATTGAGAAAGGATAAGAACTTCCACTAAGGCAGCCTTGTACCTTAACTGATGAGTTTCGAAATGTTAACCCTTATTCTATTTTTTAAGGTAACCCGCACTAGAATTGACTCAAAATAGGAAAAGGCAGAGCTCGGAAGGTCAAGACTGATATGTAACTGAGCGTGGTCGCTGAGTTTAGTCCACTTATATTCGAGGGACTAGACACTGGCATGATAACATGAGCTGATCATAAAATAGTCAATTAGTGACTGTGATGGTCCTCTCTTGAAAGTAACCTCATCCTGGTGATTACCAGGAACATGCCCATTCAAAATTGTCAAATCAAAGGTAACCATCATGTCCCTTAACCTTTTAACTGGGATAGAGCTTGAGACATTGGACGAAAAGTTCTCAAATGACCAGTGAGATATAGAAGAGTGAGCATCTTCCCACTCATCAAATAGGAAGGGTTGAAGGAGTTTAGCGTTAAGGTCACCCCCACATACAGTTAAAGTATTCGGATAATCCTTGGACAGGTCTGAAAATAGAGAGGCTAAAGTTTTAGAAATCTATAATTATTGGTGGAGGTTACCAAGGCCGACCTAAGGTAAATGTTTATCAGGAGTTTAGTTCTTAACATGAAGGCTGGGAGAAGCAGGCCGGGAGAGATATAAACACAGAACACCTGGAATGGCAACCCAGGCCTTGTGGACGATCCAGCCAGACTTCACATTTATCAAGGTTGCCACGCTACCAGCATTATGCCCCATTGTGGAGCGGGTGGCATTCTGAAAAATCCCATAGAAGCCATCGATAGGGACAGGGTCAAGCAGCCAGTTCTCTTGCAAAAAAATAAAGTCAAGCTGGGAAAATGAGTCCAATACCGTTTTATTTAAAACTTTACTAAAACCCGAACAATTCCAAGACAGACCAAAAACCAGGTTATTGTTCATAATAGGATTGGAAGAAGGTTAGTATCAAAGATGCAACTTGTTTCAGAAACCCTCTCAATTTCCCCCACAGACCAACCTCCAACATCAAGGGGACCGACCCATCCACTACCAAGTGATGTGGATGGCACTTCTTGGAGGATGAAATAACAGAAATAAGTGGTGCATTCGTGGGAGATTTACGCTTGACAGAAACCTTGGCAACCCGGGTGGCTTCTGAGGTACCACTCGCGCCTCAGATTTGGGAAGTGGCACTCTCAAAATCTGAATACCTTTAGATAAAAAATAGGCTAATTGGCCCCAAATTAGGTTGGTTACAAATGAGTTTTTGAAAGTAAACCTGGTCTTGGGCAAAGGGGACATATATAATATGTGCAATGTCTGATTGATTGACATTTCTGAGTAATGGTGACATAGAACAAAGTTAAAAAAGAAATCACATTAAAAGGTCATAACCGTCCTCCTGCCAGAAAAAGGGTAAAAAATAAAGTGAAAGCTGTGAATAGTCCGAGCAAAGTTGGGGTGGCTCCCGGAAAGGGGCTTCACTTGGCGCAGATCGAAGACAGTCCGTATTAACATTCTGTGGAAAAGCAGAGAAAGGGGTGAACGCCGAAGCTTTGGGGTTTAGACACTGGGCCACTGATGAGAAAGATGGTAATAAGATGGTAATAAGTCTTTCGAGACTGGAGAAGGGGCATGAGAGGAAACGATAGCCTTAAATAGGAGACATTTTGGTGTCGATTTCAGCAATCATTTTTAGCAACGCACTGAGTTTCCTTTAAAGATTGAATATATGAAGCTCGATCCTGTTTCTGTCCTTTTAATACCTCATCGACTTTACAGTCCACCTTCTCAACTTTCTTCTCTGAAGACAAAATCATGGTGTGCACATGTCTTAAGATTCCTACTGCCACTTCAGATTTCTATCAGAGATTCTGTGGCTGTGTGTTGCTGAAAATGTGCAATGTTGTGTGGCTGAGTAATAGTGGGGTGTACAGCATGAGATTGCTGGTATGGAAGAGTGACAGGTTGTGGGTACAGATGCGCGTAACAGTATGCACATTCCACCACACTCTTAGTGTGGCTAGTAAGTGGTGCAACTACATACCAACACGGCTGAAGGTGGGTGTACAGATGAGGGGGTTAGGTCCCGACTAGGGTAACTGAGTAGGAATAAACTGAGTAGGGCAACTGTGCAAGCAGGTTCAATGGATCATGGATCAGTGGGTGGGTTTAGATGAGCAAGGGTGGGTGGGGAAGAGGAAGGCAAATGGAAGGGTGCAAAGTAATACAGCATGGAAGGGTTTTACCACATTGTCGCAGGCATCACGGGATGGTATATGCAGACAAGCACGACTATGCAGGGTGATAGAAGGCATCATGGCTGGGTTGGTGCAAAACAGCATGGCGGGGCAGGTGCTTTCTTTGAATGGCTGTGCCTTTGTAGATCAAGTGGATAGGTTAACAGGACCTCCACCACACATGAAAAATTCATCTGGTGGTACAAAATGCGAAAGCACATGTGGTAGAAGTAGAGGGAAGAGTTGCAGCACGTTGGTAAAATAGTTTGGGCTCCTTAATCTTGGTGCAGGCTCCAGAAAAAATAGGCATTTGGGTAATGTTGCCTGTGCCAAGATATAAATTGGCAACCTTTGGAGGTCGCACACTTGGGGTTCAATCCTCCATTTTCTGGAACCAACTGCCACGAGAAACAATGGTTATTGTGGATTTTGAAAATGTCAAAAGCTGTGAAGACCTTCCTATTTACAGACATCACATGAATATTTCTTACTGCACTTTGTTGATCTACCTGTTATGATGTGTCCTTGGATCATGCTTTTGATTTGGTGCTTTGATGTGCACTGAGGCCAATGGGCGAGTTTGCACATAAAACAAACTAAAGTAAACTAACGTTGGTTCTGGTGGGTAGTAGAGGATTCCCAGAATTCTCAACATGATCCATGTGACATGCCGGTTCCAGTCGGAGAGTAAATATGTTTTCTGAGCCTCCTCTACCAGGGTCAGAAGCTGGCACAGAACATCAGCGTCACAGGTTGACAGGATACATTCGACCTAGGGCACCAGTAGATGGCATCAGCAGCGCTGCTGTATGTATGCACCAGAACAAACACGCTGACATCAGTTCCTTACACACTGCACCAGATGCGAGGCAGAAACTAAAATTAATGAAGGCATCACTGTAAAATTTAGATAAAGTATATACACCAAGGGTGTATATACAGGCCAAATCAGGGAAAGTGACAAATTGGTAGGGGAGGTTGGGAGGGTGATGAGAATTCTGGGAACTCAATACCATCCACCAGAACCAACTTTACCTGAAGGTACGTAGTTCTTCTAATGGATAGTGGGCTCCCAGAATTCTCACCACAAACCACTCCCAAAGCAGGGTCTGTTGCTGTGGAGTAAAAATGTCAGTTTCTGTGAATGTACAAAACATACAGTAGATACAAGTGTTACAAAGTTTATGTACAATAAATAGAACAGACTATGTCAGTGTGTTTAGGAATGGGACACTGAATTGTGCAGCACAGAGCTGCTGATTAAGGTACCGCCCCTTGCAGCCATATCAAGATTATAATGATGGGCAAAATTTAAAACAGATGACCTGGTAGCAGCCTGATAGATTTTTTCTAAGGGAATACCACCCAAAAAGGCAGTGGTGGCTGAGACACCTCAGGTAGAGGGTGCTCATCACTTTTGGGGAGAGTTTTACTGGCTATCTCATAGCACTTCCTTATAACCCACTTTGATAAAGTAAGCTTCAAAACTGACTACCCTTTCTTTTTGCCTTTGTTACCAACAAAATGTTGCCGGTTATACCTATGCTCTGAAGAGAGCAAAAGATAATAAAGGAGGGCTCTTCTGGGACAGAGATGGTGAAGTTTTCTCTTCTTTCTCCCTTGATGGTGAGGGAATTGAACACTGGTAAGATAATGGATTGTGACAAATGAAAGCAGGACACTACCTTGGGAGGAAAAGAAAGCTTTGTTTTTAAAATGACATGTTTTTTCAATTTAGTGTAAAGATCGTAAGCCCACTAAGCCTGGTGCTCACCAATCCGACAAGCTGAAGTTATTGTAAGAATGAAAATATCCTTCCAAAACACTAAATGCACGTCAACTGGATGCATGGGCTCAAAAGGAGCACCCAGCAGAACTGAAAGGACTAAACTTAAATCCCAGGACTCAAAAGATGGAGGCCTGGGCGGAAACATGTTTACAAGTCCTTTTAAGAATGGTTTGACCAATACAATTTGAAAAAGAGATCTCTCATCCTGAGAAAGAGTGAAGATGGAGACGGCAGCCACATTGCCATGAATGGTAGTGGTATTCAGCCCTGGATACACAAGTTGACGCAGGAAACTCAGGACTGACATGAAAGGACAGTTGACCAGATCTTTGTCAGAAGACAAACCCTGTCAAAACCAGGCTTACCTGAGGCAAATGGTTTCCAGAAGAAAGAACTAAAGTCCCGGAAAAAATGGGGGAAAAACCAGTATGGAGAAAATCCCAGAAGGGAAGAAGCCAGAGAAATTAATATTCTAACCAAAAACTGTAGTAGGAATAGGAAGAAGCCTGAGGGGAGGTAGGAGATAGGAAGGAGCCCTAGGGGGAAGGCTTAACAGGGAAGATAGGAACCTAGTGAAGGAACACCCTAAGGGAATGCAAGCCTGGGTGCTAACAAAAATGTGGGCATAAACTGTGCTAAGGGAAAAAAGGGACTAATGAACACAGGATACCTGAAGGAAACAAATGCCTAAACTAAAATATATACAGAAAAAATACTTAAAACATAACAACAACAAACCAATATGCTGACAGACTAATGTGACAAAACAGTAACAAGGACAGAAACAAAAAAGGTAACACAAAGAAGGGAAGAAAAACAAAAAAACAGGGAAAGTAAGAGGCATTAGAAAGGCGAACAGAGCAAAGACAAAAAGAACAGAGCTAGACCAAAACAGAGAATTTACAAGTGTGTGACAAGTAACAAATCACGTGCGGGCACTATGCTAGATGAATCAAACTTACTGCGACACATTTGTAGATGCTGCCGGCACCATAATGTATGATTCCCATTTGAGTATACTGTGTGATGCAAGTGCTGCCGCTGCAAAGAGGTTGGGCTATGTTAGCGACACAGGAGCAGTCGTAGCAGAGAGGTGGGACTGCGTAGCAATCGCAAGGTGGCCATGCTGGTAGGAAACAGTGCGGATTGCCTGACGTGCCTGGAGGCAAGTGCGGATACCTGTACGGACCAACAGCCTGCGGGGAAAAACATGGAACGTGACACCCTCCTCACAAAGCCCCAGGTTTGTCAGGATGGAATCGGTGAAAAGCATGCAATATAGTAGGGCATCTGAAATAGGAAGTAGGTTCCCAAGAGTGATCACAAATCAAATAACCCTTCCAAGCCACAAGGTAATGTAGCTTCCCACGAATAAGACGTGAATTGCAGTTTTCAACACGTTCCATTAGCGAGTCACGAAAAACAGATGGAGGTGGAGGAAAAGAACTATCCGGGAAAGGACTGGCGATGTAAGACTTCAAAAGAGAAACGTGAAATGTAGAATGCGTTCTCCAGGTGGGAGGTAGTTGAAGACAAACAACCACCGGATTTATGAGAACTAAAATGGGGAATGGCCTCACATACTTGGGTCCCAAAGAGCGTGATAGACACTTCCGAGTTAAGTGGGCGGAAGACACCCAAACTACATCCCCCACATGATACAACGGGGCCACAATGCCTCTCTTGTTGGCTATTGCAGCCATACGGGGTGGTGGTTCAGTCAACGTAGTAGACAGTGGTGCTTGGATATGAGATAGGTTTTTCAGTCATTCTTTGGCAAAAGAAACTGAAATTTGGGTATTGAGATGGAAGGTGAAGACCAAGGAAGCAGACTGAATCGTGCAAACAGTGGTTTAATCCCATGGATGAGTGTGGTACATTATTAGCAGAATACTCTGCCAAGGCCAAGAACGAATGCCAATTATCTTAGTTTGTATTCACATATGTTCTCAGATATGTCTTAACCGCTTGATTCATTCATTCAGCTTTACCCTTTCCTTCGAGATGGTAAGCAGACATTAAGTGCCCTCTCAATTTCCAATGCCTTACATAAGGCAGACCAAAAGGAAGAAGTGAATTGGACTCCTCTGTCTGACAAAATAAGCAAGGAAAAAACAATTTCTGTAATACACACTTAAGCCAACGGGCTTGCAGTAAGTAAGCATAACAGGGGAATGAAATGACATCTTGGTGTACAGATCGACCACTGTAAAAATAGTGACATACACCCGAGAAGATGGCAGACCAACGATAAAATATTTTGAGATGGTATGCTATGGATGAGGTGATACCTGAGATGGTTGGAGAAACCCCATTTTCTTACCCACATGCCGTTTTGTTTGCATGCAAATGGCACAGGAACGTACATAAAGCTCACTATCCTTTCATACATTTTTCCACCAAAATCTATGCAGCAAAAGGGACAACGTAACTTCCCCCCTTTATGACCAGCCATGGGGAATCATGATATAGGCGTAATGCCCATTGTTGACTGCGAAATAAAAAAAAAGAACTACAGATCATGGAGATAAACTTCCAAATGTGGATGGTCTCGAGTCTCGCTACAAAAAAAGACGAAAATGATTATGAATCCTCCCTAGGTTCTAACGGAAATTCTACAGGTTCTGTCATAAAATACCTAGAAAGCGCATCTGCAAAAACATTCTTCGTGCCGGGTATAAATGTCAAGACAAAGTCCTAGTGGGAAAAGAAAAGAGCCCATTGTGCTTGCCAAGAGTTTCTGCAATCCATTGACTTCAGGAGACTCAGGTTTTTGTGATCGGTTCATACAAGACAAGGGTATTTGGCCCCCAAAAGATAGTTTCTCAATTCAATGAAGACCTCCTTGATTGCAAGTAACTCCTTTTCGAGAGTTGCATATCTTTGTGCAGCGCTCAATAACTTACAGGAATAATAAGGCAAGGGGTGTTCCTGTTCGTCATCCCTTTGAATGTTGTATCAAAACACCTCCTTCACAATAAACTGAATGGTATCATTGGGTGGTCGTAAGATGGGAGCATGGTAAAGGCTACCTTCAGTTTACGAAAAGTTACTGATTGTGCCCTTCACCAGGAAATGGGATTCTTCGTACTCAGCAAATGACTCAGGGGTTCCATCACCGATTGTAATTGGCTAGACCTAAGAACCGTTGTCTAGCCTTGAGAGAGCACAGCTCAGGCCACTCTAAAATAGCTTTAACCTTTCCCGTGTCCATGGCATATCCTTCTGAGGGAAGGATATACCTCAAACATCTACACTTTTCTGGTTTACACTTTTTTGGTTAACATGATAGATTATTGTCACGCAAGTGTCTTAAAGCTTCACAGGTATGTATGTAAGTGTGAGAATAGATCAATATGTCATCTAAATAGAGGATATCTGCAGAATGTCCATGAACAAGGTATCTAGGAATCTCTGGAAAATCACAGGATCCTTAACCAACCCAAACGGCATAACCTTCTATTCGTAAAGGCCAAACAGTGTTCTAAAGTTGGTTTTCTATTCATTTCCAACTCTGATTCATAAGACATGGTACGCACCTCGCAAGTCTAACTTGGTATAAACACAGGCACCTCTCACTGCCTCCAAGATGTCAACAAATAGAGGTAAAGGGCACCTGTCTCTTATTGTTATCTTATTTAGCCAGCAAAAATCAATACAGGGTCTAAGGTCCCCTGTCTTCTTAGACACAAAGAACAAGGAAGCTCCTGCAGGGGCTGTCAAAAGAACTATTAGACTGTTAGTCAAATTCTCATCCAAATAACCACTCACAACCTCCTTTTCTTCTCTGGTCAACCGATACATCTGCCCAAAAGGCACTATATCCCCAGGTTTGTTTATCCTGAAGGTTTAAGAAAACTGCAGAGTAATCGTGATAGGCATCTGGTACCCCGGTTATGGAAGTAAAAGCTACAGTGAAAGTACCTGAGTTGCGGCCTTCTGTGCAAGTCATCTGCTGCTTATTATCAGTATCAGCAAGGCAGATAGACACACATGTCTTAGAGTAAAAAAACACCATTTCCGTTTCCCAGTTTATCCAGGGGATATGGTGCCATAACCATGGCATGCCCAAGATGAGATGGTAGTGGGGTGAACGTATCAAGTCAAACAGAGTGATTTCCTGATGTCTACCAATAGATAACACAGGAGTAGTGTGATGTAAGATCGGACCCAATGTGAAGGGAGAACCATAAACTGTTTCAATGTAGGTTAGAACTTTTTTTTTCTTAAGGAACTATGTTTTCTACAACTCAGATACTGACAGACTAATGAGACACAATGGTAACCAGGAGAGAAACCAAAAAAGGAAATACAAAGAAGGGAAGGAAAACAAAAAATAGGAAAAAGTAAGAGGCGTTGGAAAGGAAAACAGGGCAAAAACGAACCAAACCAAACAAGACCAAAGAACTAATTACGTACCTTCGGGTAACGTTGGTTCTGATGGATAGTAGGGGATTTCCAGACTCCTCATCATGAACCACGTGATCACGCTGGTTCCAGTCGGAGAGCTAAAGATTTTTCTGAGCCCCCTTCGTTGTCGAAGGCTGTAGT
>JAVKLH010699608.1:0-10792 GCA_034783875.1 Desmognathus bairdi | reverse complement strand
AACACACACACACGCCCAGCCTAGGGGTCCATTTGGCCCCTAGCTGGTGAAAAAAAATGAAAAGTCCACTCATTCCAGACAGACTGTCCTCACAGGCCTGTGCTCAGCAACAGGGGTACGTCATCCTTACCAGGGGGGAGGGCGTTGTATGTGGAGATGCTTCTCCCCCAATGTGTGAAATAATGAACATAAACTGCAACTTAAATGGGTTCTAATCCAATGACCCCCTCAAATGCGTCTCCATCCAATCTAAGCTTGGATTCCAAGTTGATTTGTCACGGTGCAGGTTGTTCCCACATGTCACTGCAGTTTATGTGGGTTAAAAGGCATGATGTGGCAGCCAGGGGTAGGTGTGGGTGTTGCGAACCATGGAACACTGCCACTGTGTGGCTACAGAGCAGCCATGTTGAGCGGCAGAATGCCACACAAGGGTCCACAGATGATGCCTCTGAGGATCCCAGGCTGCCAGGAACTGTTCCCTGCCACACCCTGCTCCCAAATCATGCATCTAGGTAAAATAGTTGGTGATGATGGTTTTCCTAGTAGCATGTCCCTCATTCGCATTTGCCTGTAGCGCCTGCTGGTCACCCCCGTCATTGTCATCCCCAACCAGATCCAGCACATCCAGCATGGGCACACAACGTTTGATTGCTATATTGTGGAGCATGGTGCACAGGATGATGATGTCTCCTACTTTCTCTGGTTGATACTGTATACCCCCTCAGGTGAGGTTGAGGCACCGGAACCTGCTCTTCTGTAGGCCAAAACCACGTTCCACAAAGTTCTGTGTATGGATTTGTGCCTGATTGTACTGATGCTCAGGGGCAGTCTGACAGTTCCTAAATGGTTTTGATTCCAACACGCGGGTGCTATAGCAATCAATATGAGAGGCTACATGAGCATTAGACTAACACACAATCTCATATCTGTAACATAGTCTATCACATAGTTTTAGAGGATACATTACCGCCAGAATAAATCAGTTCCCAATTCATTTAAAGGAGGAAGTATCAAAATATTTATTAATTTTGTATCTTAGCTCCTATTGGTATCACAAAGTTTTGCCAAATTTATTCATATTAACAAGTAAAAAACATACAAAAGTTAAAAAGCTAAACAGTGGAAGAAACACGAAAGTCTTGGTAGAGCAAGGAAAAACACGTCCAGCAAAACACACATTTGCTACACATTCAACGAATCATAGTGACGTGGGCTGTCCCTGCTTACGCCAAAGAGGTGCAGAAGTATAAATCTTCCGCACCACATAGGAGGAAGCTCACAGTCTACCTAATTGCAGTGGACAGTACTAGATTCTCAAGTCGACAATTGTTTCGGCTCAATATTTTTTAGAGCCTGCATCAGGACAAATGAGTTTTCTGGTGTATTCTCAGAGCCCAGCTCAAAACTGGTCAGAGGGTTGTTCCAGTGTTCCATCAATAATGTCTACAAGGAATGGGAAAGTATAATCAACAAGGTGGTAAACTCACTTTCTAAAAAACAAAAATTGTGAAAACTACTACAGAGGCTTCATCAGTGTGACACCACACCACAGGTGAGACTACAAAAGAGACCAAAATCCGCCAAAAATTGGTTTAAAAACCTTACAGCCCCAGAGTGAAAAATGTTTAAAGAACCTACAGAATTTTGAAAAAACCGCCACCTAGGGAGTACAGAGGGAGCGTGTGCCAAATAATTACCGCCAAACAGTATGATGCTTTGGCACTGCAACAATGCCCTTGTGGCGACTTCACAGGTTACATGGGTGTAACTAGTCACATCGATCTACAGAGGACAAGCAAAGCCAAAGTGGTCAACGTTATATACCATATTTAGACATTTGGCGCAAACAGCAATGCATAGTATTGCAACAAGGGCATCTTTCAAAATTAAGATGCCGTCTGCTCTAGAGATATCGTATAACTAGCGGCGTGCCAGTAGTAAGCTCAGAGGCGGTAAACAGGACAGCTCGCAGACTCACCTATTGGGTGCCGTAACGATGCACAAAAGGAAACGCCGCAGCGTCTCGGCGTCTCCGGTGACGGCAACCACACTAGTGAGGGAAACTCCAACCGGCTTTTAAAAGGGGGGCGGTGGGCGGAGTCGGCCAAAAATGGGCGTCAACAATGCCGTATCTAAATAACAAAATGATTGTAACAAGGAGTCAACTTGCTCTCATAACGACATGAATATAGACATGAATTCGAAACACACAGACCCAGTAGTGATGCCTATGGGGAACCGTCACCGAAAGCGTAATGTCTGTACTAACCAGGCCAGTAGCCAACGCCGGACGGCCATGTTGGAAAAGGCATGTGTCTGTGTGATGTATCGGTACAGGGTGCCAGGCGGCCATGTTGGAATGGGCAAACAATGCCGTGGAAATCATATGTCCCAATCGGAGGCTTGTAGGTGGCATATCGCAAATTGAGAATACACCAGAAAATGCCGAAATTTTTAAAAATTAACAACTCAAGGCTAACAAAACCTGCAGTTAAGTCATATGTAACAGCATTGTATTTATAACTGGCAATATAGTTCTTAAAGCATTAACAGACCTATAGCAGATGATTAAAAAATATATTTACATATACCATTCGGTAGGACAGTCAAAGGATCATGGCAGAAATAGTGAACAGCACACACAGTCTTCGGCAGAATCAAATGGCATGGTACATAGAGAGATCCACAGAGGTTATAGTATACGATATACAGATACATTGCGTGAGTACTGATGCTGTAAACAGAGAAACAAGAAAAGCTTTCTCCAAGTTGCAACATGATGATAATCTTTTTCCACAAGGTCATGCAAAAAGCATACTCTGGTCCTTCTATATACTAGAATAAGTAAAATATTGACCGAAAGTGGAGCAACAGACAGTACTGGTTCAATGTAAACACAAAGTTAGTTAATATTTCTCCGCATATCAAACCCCAAAGCATTCCATTCGATGTTTTCGTTTAAACCATGCACATGTGAATTACTCTGAAAAATCCACCATTGTTCTCTATACCTGAGTCGGGCCTCAAAATCCCCTCCCCTTTTAGTTAGTCGCACTTTCTCAATAACGAGCCATTTGAACTGTTCTTCAGAGTGTTGTTTCTCAATGAAATGTTCAACTATAGGGGCACCTTTGGTCTGACAACGAATGCAGGACTTATGTTTTATAATCCTGGTTCTTACTTCCGTGGTGGTTTTACCAATGTATATATGGTTGCAGGGACAGAGTATTGCATATACTACACCTGTAGTCTTACAGTTTGTGTGTTCTTTTAATTCAAACTGTTTCTCACCTAGTGTAAAAACGTCAGTGGTAATAGTCTGATCACAGACGGAGCAGTCTCCGCACCTGTGGTGTCCCTTAATGGGTGCTAGTTGCAACAGTGCTTCAAGACGATTTTGAGGAGGAGGCTTAGCAGGTTCCCGATAGGTAAAGGTAACTAAATCTTTGATGTTTCGTTGTCTCTTATACGCAAATCTGGGCGGTGGTAAGTGGAAGTCGGCTGTGTTAAGAATATGCCAGTTTTTTAGAATACTGCGTTTCAAAGCCCAACTATGGGCATCAAAGGTGGTAACGCAGGAAATTTGCGAAGAATCAGTCGTGTCACATGTTTTACTGAATAGCCATTCACGGTGGTGGTAGCGGGCACGTTTACGGGCCCTTCTAATAACACGTTTGGGGTAGCCACGTGCAAGTAAACGAGCAGAGAGAATCTCAGCTTGGGCATCGAAGTCATTCAATCTCCCACAGTTCCGCCTTAGCCGGATGAACTGGCCAAATGGAAGATTTTCTTTTAATGGCATAGGGTGGTTACTTTTAAAGTGTAAAAGTGTGTTGCGGTCACTGGGTTTGCGGTATAAATCTGTATACAGTATCAAATTGTCATGTTTGATAAGTAGATCAAGAAATGGAATCTGGACCCTGCTGTGGTTGAAGGTGAACCTCAGATGGGGATCTTGGAGATTGATCCATGATTCGAAGGCTGTAAGTTCGTGCTCAGAACCCTTCCAGATGAAGAAAATGTCATCGATATACCGTGACCAACATCTAATTGAAGTACGGAAAGGGTTACCATCAGGGTAAATGAATAGCTCTTCGAAGTTGGCCACATAAAGGTTAGCAATGCTCGGCGCAAAAGTGGCGCCCATCGCAGTGCCGCTGCGTTGCAAGAAAAAGGAGTTGTTAAATAAAAAATAATTTTTAGTCAGCGCCAATCGGGCACATTCCAGAATGAAATTGGTCGGACAGCGATGGGGAAACGGTCTGAGATTAAGAATGTGCTCTAAAACCAATAGAGCACCATCCTGAGGAATGTTGGTATAAAGTGATTCAATATCAGCAGTAACCATCAACTCAACAGCAGGGTCAAAGCTCCATCTCTCAATTTTGGTAATCATGTCAGATGAGTCACGTACATAACTAGTAATGTCTTCAACAAAGGGTCGCAAATATTTATCCACAAATATGGACAAGGGTTCAAGGACTGATGCTATTCCAGAAATAATGGGACGTCCAGGGGGAGACACAGGGTTCTTATGGACTTTGGGCAGGAGGTATAAAACTGTTTTTTTTGGATTTTCATTAATTAAAAACAAGGCCTCCTCCGGACAAATCCAGTTGTTGTCCACACCCAACTGAACCAAAGATTTAATCTCACTGGATAAGTCACCAGTGGGGTCAGACGGTAAAGGCAGATAATGTAATGGATTATGAAGCTGCCTATTTACTTCAATTTCATATTTGTCAGTGGACCAAATGACGATGCCACCCCCTTTATCTGCATTTTTAATGGTGATATCATGATTGTTTTTAAGGGATTGAATGGCTAGATGTTCACCACGAGTAATGTTGTAAGGTACAAAAGTTCTTGTGGCCTCAATTTTTTTGAGATCATTAAGTACGTGGTTCTCAAAGGTGATCATTTCAGGTCCCAACAGGTGAATAGGGGGATTGAAATTAGAAACTGGTTTAAGGCCAGTGACATTGTCATTTGGTCTTTGAACTTGATCACAAAAAAACTTCTTTAGACGAATCGTTCTGAAGAAATTTTGTAGTTCAATGCGTTTACGAAAGCAGTCAGGTTTACTAGAAGGTACAAAGGACAAACCTTTACTTAAAAGACTGATGTCGTCCGAGCTTAAAGTATGATTAGACAAATTGAAAATCGGTATTGGCAGTGTAGCTGGTGATTGGACATCAGAAAGAGGATCAATTTCTGTCCTCAATTCCGTGAGCGCGTTTGCATATTTTGTTGTTGGTAACCTCTGTTGTATCTGCCTTGACGTTGGCCCCTCTGGCCTCTTTGGCCTAAAAAATCCCTATTCTGTTGCCCACTGTTGTTCTGTATGTCATCATCAGTGTTGTCAGAATAGGACGAGTTGCTAAAAGTAACTCTACGGCCTTGATTCTGTCCTCTTTTTCTGTTGAATTTGGGAGTAGATGATGAACGATTTTGTGCATTCTCTTCTTTTTGATAAAAATCCTCTGTGAGATAGGGGTACGCCCTCTCATTAGAGAAATGTTGAATATCTTTCTTCAATTTATCCACTTTTTGTTTTAAAATATCTGTTCTGAATTCATCAATACTTTTCTGAAGCTGTTCTAGCTTATTTTTGGCATCTGTAATGGCTGTATTATTGATAAATTTCTCACATTCTGCAATAATTTCAGCTTCTTCTATAGATAGCAGTTCAATGGAGGTTTCAATAATTAAGGCCATCCAATCACTGGAACATTTATTACCAATATGACTCCAGGCTAGTAAAAACGGTTTATGAGTTGTAAATACCCGTGGGATATTCCTAACTATTAAGCCATCTGGTAGGATGTTATTCCTAAGATATTCAGCCATAAATTTGCCGTGCAGCTCAGTTCTTACTTTGTTTTTTTAGTTTAGTAATATTGTCGAATTCTGATTGGTGAATCAAAACAATCGGAGAATTTTCATCACCGAGGAAAGTGCTGTCTTCTAAGAGAGCACAAATTTGTTCAGTGGTGTACGTTTTCATAGTTAGTTTCTCCATTTTTGTGTAGCAAGAAATTGTCCCACACTATAGTGGAAAACCACACAGACAAAGCCACACACGTAAGGAGAATGAATCTAACAAGTATAAGCGTTTAAAAAGGGGGGACCCAACAACCACAGGGTTGTGCTACAAGATTACAACACACGGGTGCTGTAGCAATTAATATGAGAGGCTACATAAGCATTATACTAACACAAAATCTCATATCTGAAACATAGTCTAACATATAGTTTAGAAGGAGAAATTACCACCGGAATGAATCAGTTCCCAATACATTTTTTAAGGAGGAAGTGTCAAAATATTTATTAATTTTGTATCTTGCCTCCTATTAGTATCACAAAGTCGTACCAAGTTTATTCAATATTAACAAGTATAAAAACATACAAAAGTTAAAAATTGAAAGACACACAAAAATCTTGGTGGAAGGAAAAACACGTCCAGCAAAACACACATTTGCTACAGTTTCAATGAATCTCAATGACGTGGGCTGTCCCTGCTTACGCCAAAGCGGTGCAGAAGTGTGAATCTTCCGCACCACGTAGGAGGAAGCTCACAGTCTATCCAAAGTGCAGTGGACAGTACTAGATTCAAAGTCGACAATTGTTTCGGCTCAATATTTTGGAGCCTGCATCAGGACAAATGAGTTTACTGGTGTATTCTCAAGGCTCAGCTCAAAACTGGTCAGCAGATTTTTTCGTGTTTCATCAAAAGTATCTACAAAAAATGGGATAGTATGGTCAACCGGGTGGTAGACTCAATTTCTAAAAACAAATAGTCACAAAACTCTTGCGGAAGCTTTATCGGTGTGACACCCAAACCACAGGTGAGACTAAAAAATAAAAAATAGAAGAGACTAAAAAATAGACCAACACCCGCCGTAAATTGATATTAAAGCCTGACAACCACCACAGTGAGAAACCACTAAGAAACCCCAAAGATTTCAATTCCAAAAAGTTGAGAACCAGGAAGTTGAAAACGCCACCTAGGGAGTAGGAAAATGTCAAATAATTACCGCCAAACAATGTAATTACCGCCAAAAAATGTGATGCTTTGGCACTGCAACGATGCCAGTGTGGCGATTTCACAAGTTACACAGAAGTAACTGGTCACATTCCTCTATGGAGAACAAACAGGGCCAAGGGGTCAGAATAATATCATGTTTACACATTTGGCTCAAACAGCAATGCACAGTATTGCGGCAATGGCGTCTTTCAATTATAAGAAGCCGTCCGTTCTGAAAACCATGTATGTCTAACGGCGTGCCATTATTGAAGCGGCATTAGAGACAACTTACAAACTCACCTATTGGGTGCCGTAGTGGTGCAAGAACGAGAAACGCCACAGCGTCTCGGCGTCTCCGGTGACGACAACCACGTTAGTGCAAAAAGGCTTCAACCGGCTTTTTAAGAAAATGAAAAGGGGAGTGGTGGGCAGGGGGCGGAGTCGGCCAAAGGTCAAAAACAACATTGCCGTGTCTAGATAACGGAAAACAACTAATTGTCGTAGCGACATGGAGAGAAAAAACACAAAAACAATTCAGAGAACACAGAACTGATGTTAGAAAAAACCGTCACCGAAAGTGTGCCGTGTGTATTTAACCAAACCAAAGACTAATGCCGAACGGCCATGTTGGAACAGGCGTATGTCTGTGTAGCATACCAGGAAGAAATGTAAGGCGTCCATGTTGGAAAGGGCAAAAAGGCAATGCCGTGAAAAAGATATATTTCATTCAAAGGACTTAATTAAACTACAAATTCTAAAAAGAATGCCGACATGGCTCAAGTAGACTACTGTAGAGAAAACTATAAATAACTAGTTTCAGAATTACATTTCGAGCTGGCAGTGTAGTTATTGAAAAAGTTAACAAACTTAAAGAAGATGATTTAAACAGTCATATTCGGCAGATAAATCATGCATTACATTTCTAACTGGCAGTATGGTTACTACGACATAAGCAGACCTATAATAAATAATTTCAGCAGATGTTCACGTATGTCATCCAGTAAGGCAAGCATAAAATCGTAACAAACAACAATGTAAACACACAAAATACAAACAGATTGCATACTGTGTGGAAGGATCCACAACTGTGATGATATACAGAATGCAGGGATATCACAGGAGTCCTGATATTACACATGGAGATGAATTGCAAGCGTACTGATACTGTAAATGGAGAGGTAGAAGCAAAAAAGGGAGGCATTTTCCAAGATATAACATGATGATAATCTATTTATACAGGAATATCCAGTGAAAACGTACTCTGGACCATCTGTGCAATAGAATGGTTAAAAAGCGTCCAACAATGAAACAACAGACAGTACTAGTGTGATAAATGCAAAAAGTTAGTTAATCTTTCTCCGCATATCGAACCCCAAAGCATTCCATTCGATGTTATCGTTTAAACCATGCACATGTGAATTACACTGAAAAATCCACCACTGTTCTCGATATCGAAGTCGGGCATTAAAGTCACCTCCCCTTTTGGTTAAACGCACTTTCTCAATGATGAGCCATTTGAACTGATCTTCAGAGTGTTGTTTCTCAATAAAATGCTCCACCATAGGAGCGCCTTTGGTCTGGCAGCGAATACAAGACTTATGTTTAATAATCCTGGTTCTCGCTTCCGTGATGGTTTTCCCAATGTATATACGATTACAGGGACAGAATATTGCATAAACTACACCTGTGGTCTTACAATTAGTGTGTTCATGCAGATCAAAATGTTTCTCTCCTAACGTAAAAACATCAGTAGTGATAGTCTGATCACAGACGGAGCAGTCTCCGCACCTATGGTGTCCCTTAATGGGTGCTAGCTGTAACAGTGCTTCAAGACGATTTTGAGGAGGAGGCTTAGCAGGTTCCCGAAAAGTAAAAGTGACTAAATCTTTGATATTTCGTTGTCTCTTGTATGCAAATCTGGGCGGTGGTAGGTGGAAGTCAGCTGTATTGAGGATATGCCAGTTTTTTAAAATACTGCGTTTAAGAGCCCAACTATGGGCATCGAAGGTGGTAACACAGGAAATTTGCGAAGAATCAATCGTGTCATCCGTTTTGTTAAATAACCATTCTCGGTGGTTATAGCGGGCACGTTTACGAGCCCTTCTAATAACACATTTGGGGTAGCCTCATTTGAATAAACGAGCAGAAAGAATCTCCGCTTGGGCATCAAAGTCACTCAATCTCCCACAATTCCGCCTGAGCCGGATGAACTGGCCAAATGGAAGATTTTCTTTCAGTGGCATAGGATGGTTGCTTTTGAAGTGTAAAAGTGTGTTACGATCACTGGGTTTGCGATATAGGTCTGTGTACAGTACCAAATTGTCATGTTTGATGAGTAGATCAAGAAATGGGATCTGGACTCTGCTGTGGTTGAAGGTAAACCTCAGATGGGGATCTTGGACATTGATCCATGATTCGAAGGCTGTAAGTTCATGTTCAGAACCCTTCCATATAAAGAAAATGTCATCGATATAACGTGACCAGCATCTAATTGAGGTGCGGAAAGGGTTACCATCAGGGTAAATGAATAGCTCTTCGAAATTGGCCACATAAAGGTTAGCAATGCTGGGCGCAAAAGTGGCACCCATAGCAGTGCCGCTGCGTTGCAAGAAAAAGGAATTGTTGACTAGAAAGTAGTTTTTAATCAACGCCAAGCGGGCACATTCCAAGATGAAATTGGTCGGACAGCGATGGGGAAACGGTCTGAGATTAAGAATGTGCTCTAAAACCAATAAAGCGCCATCCTGAGGAATGTTGGTATATAGTGATTCAATGTCAGCAGTGACCATCAACTCAGCAGCAGGGTCAAAACTCCATCTCTCAATTTTAGTGATCATGTCAGATGAATCACGTACATAACTAGAAATGTCTTCAACAAAAGGTCGCAAATATTTATCCACAAAAATGGACAAAGGTTCAAGGACTGATGCTATCCCAGAAATAATGGGACGTCCAGGGGGAGATACAGGATCCTTATGGACTTTGGGCAGGAGGTATAAAGCTGGTTTCTTTGGATTTTCATTAATTAGAAACAAAGCCTCCTCCGGACAGATCCAATTATTGTCCACACCCAACTGGACCAGAGATTTGATCTCACTAGATAAATCATTAGTGGGGTCAGATGGTAAAGGCAAATAATGTAATGGATTGCCAAGCTGCCTATTTACTTCAATTTCATATTTGTCAGTGGACCAAATGACGATACCACCCCCCTTATCCGCACTTTTAATAGTGATGTCGTGATTATTTTTGAGTGATTGAATGGCTAGATGTTCACCACGAGTACGATTATAAGGTACAAAGGTTCTTGTGGCCTCAATTTTTTTGAGATCATTAAGTACATGGTTCTCGAAGGTGATCATTTCAGGTCCCAACAGATGAAGAGGGGGATTGAAATTAGAGACTGGTTTAAGGCCAGTGGCATTGTCATTTGGTCTTTGGACTTGATCGCAAAAAAACTTCTTTAAACGAATTGTTCTAAAGAAATTTTGTAGTTCAATGCGTTTGCGGAAAAAAACGGGTTTACTAGAGGGTACAAAGGACAAGCCTTTGCTTAAAAGACTAATTTCGTCCGAACTTAGAATGTGATTCGACAAATTGAAAATAGGTATTGGCAGTGTAGCTGGTGGTTGAACATCAGAAAGAGGATCAATTTGTGTCCTCAATTCCGTGAGCGCGTTTGCATATTGTGTTGTTGGTAACCTCTGTTGTATCTGCCTCAACCTCGGCCCCTCTGGCCTCTCTGGCCTAAAAAACCCCTGTTCT
>JAVKLH010699607.1:0-15114 GCA_034783875.1 Desmognathus bairdi | reverse complement strand
GAAAAATACACTTACACACTCTCTCTGGCCAAACAAGGAATCTCTAGTTTTCTGTCGCATGGTTTGTTCAGTTTCAGTCACAAAGCTTCATGGGTAAAAACAAGGCAGATGGCCTTGTGAAATAAACGGCTACTCTGTCGGGGAAGTGTATACTGAGTTTCAGGTAAGCTGTTCTTTTAAAAAAAAAAAAAAAAATTTTTTTTTAAATTCTGCCTGGGTTCTTCGCACACACCCCTTTCTAAGTTACACTACAACAACCCCCACACCCTACACCTGACGACCCCAGACCCTTCTTTTCCCCTTTGCCCCGAAAGCTGTACCTGGGTTTGGAAACACAGTTCAACCTATGGAAGTTTACAGTGAACGTGTCCTCTACTCGAGTGCTTCTCCAATAAAAGGAGTATAATGCGATGCCACCATTGGCCCTGCAACGTTGAAAACCGCCAAAGCAAACCTTCACACCCGGCCCTGTACAGAAGAAAACCTGTAAGCTTCTACAGTGACTACTAAGCCCTTCTATGGAGGAAAACGAAGCCTGGAAAGACCTGCTGTCTTCAGCCAAGGAAGATGGCCAATTTGGGCCGGGCCTCACATCCTGAGAAATCTTACCTCAGGACGTCATCTCTCCCAGACACGCAACTTGACAGCTTCAACCAGCCACTCCGCAGGTGAACTGAGCCGCACCAGCAAGCTGTCCGACTACTCAGATACAGGCTGCCTCTTGCTGGCACAGCCAATGCAGGGCTCTCAGGAGGGTGGAGCTCCCTGTCAACTTCAGTGACTGTTTGCAGCCAGGCTGAGCCCAGCTCTTACCATACCACCTATGTCACAACTCTTCTCCTCACAACTTACTGCATCCTCTCTGAACAGGGAATTGGGGTAGGGAACAGGCTACACAGCAGGAACTTCAAGAACTGTAATTATCTTTTTTTAAGACCCTTAATTTAAGCAATCAGATTGCTCCAGAAAGCTCTGACAGGGAATCAGCCTAGCAATTTCAGAACCCCGGCTTTGCCTATACTAAGTTTAGTGTTGTTGAGAACACCTACAGGTGGGTAGGTCTGACAGCTAGTGAACCTATAGATTAGGGGTTGTGAAAAACCTGTCTCTGTATTACAGATTGGAGGTAGTTGAAACCTGCAGTCCTCCATCAGGGAATCCCATGAACCTCCACCAAGTCAAGTCCGGAGGCTCGTGTGCATCCTCCAATAGAAGGGACGGTGCCGTCGCAGATGCTCTCCTCTGACCCCGAAGTTACTTGTGAACCTACCTGTATCATTTGTCTAGTGCTTAGAAGGGCTGAGTAATTTGGGTACAGGACGCTTTAGACACCCCAGTCACATATGTATAAATACAAATACATTTTTCTTTAGTTCCTTGGAGGTCTCCCACCAAGGGTCCACAATTTCACATAACCCATTCCAGGCAAGCATAGTTTTATCAGAGAGCCATAGCTTATGATGAAAAGACAAAAATTTTCACTGTGCCAGCAATATGATGTTCTGTAACCCTATCTCTGTGCAGATGGCAGAGACAGGAGTCCCGGGGTTCCAGTCCTAATAGTTTCCTTAGTATTGTTCCCTCTGCTGAGCGTATTGGGCCGCTGTCATTCCTCCCCAAACCTCAGCTCCATAGAGTAGCATAGGCTGCAGCTTGGCTCTATAGATTGTAACAATTGCAGCTATCCCTTTCCCTCCACACGAGGATTGGAATCGGCGCAGGCCACCCATAACACTCTTAGTCTTTTTTACCATGGCAGTAATATGGTCCCCCCATTTACTGGAGGGATTAAAAGTCATCCCGAGATATTTGTATGTTTTTACATGTTCTACCCACTCATTGTTCAACTGAAGTATGGGTTTTCTTATGAAGGTAGATGAAAAGGTTAAAGTTTTGGTTTTGGAGATATTTAAACATAAACCATTCTCAAAATAGCTGTTTAGTGCACTCATCTTGCGTTGCAGACCACTCGTAGTGAGCTCAAGGACAGCTGTATCGTCCGCATAGGGACATGTACGGAATGATAACGTTATTAGCCTTAGGGGAAATAGTGCCCTTGATGTCAAGCGCATGTCCTATATCTCCCACATACAGATTATAGAGGAGAGGCGCAAGCATGCAGCCTTGTCTAACACCCCTGTTAATGGGGATACAGCCAGACAGGACAGGTCGCCTTTGTTGGTGTATCTAATTCTTGCCCCGTTATCAGAATACAATTCTCGGATTAAATATATAAATGTTTTTGGAATGCCCATCCCAAGTAGCTTTTGCCAGAGTTTCTCACGTGGTATGGAAGCAAAAGCACTAGATTGGTCGACAAAGCAAACAAAGAGCTTGGCTTTCCTAGCCATATACTTAGTTGCAAGAAAATTCAGCAAAAAACAATTCATGGTAGAAGAGCCCCGTCGAATCCCAGCCTGCATCGGGGGAAGAAGGAAATGGGAAGTAACCCATTCTTCCACATACTGTAAAAGATATTTAGCAAAGATTTTCCCAGACACGTCAGTAAGTGCTAAAAGGCGATAGCATGCCGGGTCCTGGCGGTTCCCCTTCTTAAAAATAGGAACTAACAAAGATCCCTTCCAAGATGGCGGTATGACCCCAGATAGAATAATTGTATTATATAACCGCATGAGAAGGGGTACCCAGCTTTCCTTATACATTTTAAACAGCATGCCGGGAATACCTTCCGGCCTCGAGGCGCAAGAGTTATTGAGAGCGCCTAGGAGCTTAAATCAGTTGGGGCTGTGCAATGAAAGGAATCCTAGGTTCTAACCTATAATCAATGTTAATCTTTATTTTGGTACTACCGGAAAAGCATTTACCTATATGGGCAACCCAGGCCCTCTCCGATACACATGCCTCTACAGGCTTAACTGATGTACCCATAGTTTTATCATTGACTTGGTTCCAGAATACTCTGGTATCACGACTACTAAGTGCAATATCAAGTTCCTCCCATTGTTGGTTCAGATAGGCAGAATTTTTTGCCCAGAAGAATCTGTTTTTTTCGGCAAATAGAGCACGCTTGGTTAGATAATCATAGTATGGGCAATTCCTAAGATTATGATTAAAAATCAGTTTGTACTCACTACACTCCGCATCAAACTAGGAGGTCGTGACTCTAGGGGGAGCAGGTTTTACAACCCAAATCAATTTCTTGATCTCATGGCAGACTTCCTCAAAATAATCAGTCGTCATTCCCTTCCAAGAACAGAGGTTCTGCAAGGCCCATGTTATTACTGCACTAAGATAATTACAAAACCTCAGCTCTCCACAATATCTCCAATTAAGTTATTTTATTTCAAATAAGGGCTGGTTCATTAATCACACTATTCTTGCTATGCTTAGGCCAGATAATCTTCAGGGATATTGGAGAGTGATCCCCATAAAACAGTGCAACACTTGAAAGTAAAGGATTGTTTTAAACTGCCGGTGTGGTACCAAGAAATAGTCAGTTGTTGTTTGCTGAGTTCCCTGTTCAAAGGTCAGCCTACAATCGACGTCAGACTTGAATCTCCCATTCATAAATGTTATTTGGTACTCAAGCAATAGCTCATAAAGCAAACTACCCACCCGCAGATGTTTATCTTTTTTCAAGGATCTTTGGAGCATTGGGAGGTCTCCTAACCATTCGTTACCGTCTTCCTCGAACCAAGCATTCACTAAGTTTATATTCAGATCTCCCATTAACACCTGAACCTGCAGATTCTCAATAATATATTTCTCAAGGAGAGATTCAATAAACTTCAAATATTCTTTAATGTTCTGTCTTACTTTGCAGGGTTGCAAATGAAGGTTAAAAATACAAATTTCATTATTTCCTACTTTAATCAATGAAACTAGTGCACATCATACTATCTTCACAGAGCTCAAGATCTACCAAATTCCAGTAAAGAGTACATTTAACCACAATAGCCATCCCACTGGATGCGTAAACCCCTTTGAACGGGTCGGGCATCAATCGACCAGCTCTCGTAGCCATCAATGTCAAACTGGCCAAGTGCCCACGTTTCCTGGAGCAATAATACATCACAACCAGCAATTTCATGCGGCAGCTTAAAAAAAACTCCCCTTCTCAAAAAACCCACACAGTTCCAGGAAACAATTGTTAGATTCTCTTTATGCTAGTCTTCCTCTGCTTCACTATATGAGGTCTCTGAGATTTCAACATAGATGGAGTCATCGCTGTCTTCCTCGTGGGTTGCCACATTCATATATACGTTACCAGGCAAAGGCGGCAAGGGGTCGTCGAGACAGCAAACATTCCCTATCGATCACCGGCTCCCCCCCCCTACATTAGAGGCATGCATGCAATCAAGTGTGTTTGCTAGGGGGAGCGGTGGCAGAGGACGTTGTACCAATCTCATATCTTTGAAAGCCAGGTCGTTTCCATATTCCTGACCAGGGAGCTGCCGTTCGTTAATATTGACTACAGGAAGTGCCAAGGGTCCTCCCGCTAGCCGCCTTTCCTGAGACGTCAAAGTATTACCATATGTCAAATCAGAGAGCTGAACTTCTTGACGTCGATACCAATTTTATGAAAGTATTGTACCTCACTCCAAATTAAGCTAGGAATCGTAGTTTCATAAAATTGAATAACTGTGGTTTCAGTTTTGCCATTGATTCCACATACGAATGAGACAGCCTCTATGTCCTTCGTACCAATAGATGCTAGTTTAGAGTTATTAGCACAGATAGAGAGAATAGCACTTCTATTCAGATGTATTTTTACAGAGGAAAACATAGGGGTCATAAATAGCTTTTTCCCAATCTGAGTTTTCTAAGATGAATGTGCTATCTGGGACCAACTCAGCGTCTTGCATGATTTATGTTTTTCTCTTGGATCGTTGCCATGGCTAGATCTAATATCGGTCGTCAAGTTGTTTCTAGAAAAAGCAGGACCACTAATGTTTGATGCACCAACTTGCTTACCCAAGAGACTGCCAGTCGCCTCAGTTTTATTACCATTGTGTTTAGATTTCCTTACACATTTCCTCCCACTCTGTCTATTAAAAGCAGGCTTTTCCAGGTGATCCAGCTTTCGTTTTTTGTAATTCGGAGGCTGGCGGTGATTTGTATCAGGTTTGTTATTCCTAGCAAGCCCAAAGATAGGAAATTCAGACCCTAGGTAATTGCAAAGGCAAGGAACTGGCAGCTATCAGAGTTACTTTAATAGCTTCGGAATGCACAACAGCCGCTGTGGCTTCTGAAGAACTTGCTAATTCGGTTGATGCTTCAAGATTTGTATTTCCTATGTTTTTACTAGCTCTCTGATTATATAGCACTCCACAGCTTTCTAACGAATGTACTTGGACAGATGCTATATCGTCTAATCTATCTAGTTTGTTTACTAGATATTCGTTGTGCTACTTTCAGACTGAGTGCAAATCTCCTGGTTAGCAACCCCTGTATCATTAATAAGTGAGACACTATCCACAATTTTTGCTAAGTCATCTTTACACAATTGTAATTGTTTCACTATGTTACCATCTCTTACATCCGAATTTTTCTGTCCATCAAGGACCCTCTGTGTGAGCTGTTCCAAAGATTTTTCAAATAGCCCAGTAAATTCCTTCATATTTGCAGTAAGTTCCCGCATTGCGGAAATTAGTAGATGTATGTCCTCAGGGATTTGTTTGCTAATACTAGCTGTTACAGGAGGATGTAAGGCATGTGAGTTTTCACTATTGTTATCAATCCCTTCTGCATTACCATTACTTAGTTATATCTACATTAGTACCACACAGGACATCTGAATTAACATTTTCAGCCCCTGTCTGCCTCAAGCCAGTTCTCAAGGGTTCACTCACTACTTCAGAATTGTCATTTTCAATCACCGTGGAGAAGAAAATTGATTGTGAGGAATTGTTCAAGAGAGACCCAGGTGATGTATAGCCGTTCAATATTACAGAGTCAGTAATGGAATTTCTATTATTTAATATTAAATCAGCAGACTGGGCTGAGCCCTTGATTATATCCACCACTGCTGCAAGTTCAGATCTTAAATCCACCACTGCTGCAAATTCTGATCTTACATCAGTCCCCCCATTTGCCTCACAAATTTGATGGCTCACCACCTGTATCTCTCCAGTGGGAAACACATGAGTTTTAGAAAAATAAGAATTAAGAGAATCTTGTTTCAATATTGGCCGTTCCCGCCCAGCAGAGGGAGAGTTAGATTGACCTTCTGATGAGCTGACAGCTGATCGAAGTAATCTATCTTTTTTTGGTGCCATGATCTTAAGGATTTTTCAAAATAGCGCTTAACACAATATAACCGATTCAAAATAGGGAATGCAATTATAATCACAATGGATAGAAATTTATCTTATAGACGGATGTAAATGACCCAGCAATACCACTATGAAGTTCTACCTACACAAAAAATCTGTTGATACTAGGGGACACAAGTGATATATTAATACAAAGGAGCTAAAAATGTTGATAGGCTTCCAATATCAAAATGTTAAAAACAAGAATGTGCATACACGTATTAATCAGATCACAATATCAGCAGATAAAGTGCTAAGTGCAGAAAAAGCTCCCAGTCTCAAAATATTGGAACCAGCGATGTAATACAGAGCATAAAAATCTCAGAGAAGCACTTGGCTCTTAGAGAAAAATCTAGAGAAGCGCTGGGCTCACAAAGTGCCCCTGAGGTTTAAAGCAACCTATATAATAGAGGTGCTAAATACACACAATATGTAAATCACAGGGATGACAAAAAATGTTAAAAATCTTACAACAGCTAGAAGTTAAAAAAATGATCATACAGAGCTTTGAAAAGTGCAAAAGCCTTGCTAACATCAGTAAAAACGAAGAAAAGTGCAGATGCTTTACAGTACCAGGCTTTGAAAAGTGCAAGTGCTTTGCAATCAACAATATAGACAAACAAGAAGAAAAAATACAGATGCCATGCAATATAATGTTTTTACAAACCATGAATCATGCTTGCTGCATTTTTCTGTGTAAATTAATATAACATCACAGGGCAACAACAACCCTTGCGGTTTATAAAGCACAAGTATAATCTTGTTAGAAACGCCTTATAACCCTTGTTATGCGTTCCAATGCGTGTAAAAGAAAAAGGTTATAAAATATCTGCACATAGATAATGGATAGCAAAATCTTTACTGCAGCAACCCCGCAGATAACCAGCAGTAGCTAAACATCTTCACTACTGTAGACCGCACTAGCCACACACCTGTGTGCAGGGGCAGTAGCCTCTGAGGATTTCTGTCAGTTGATAAAAATCTTCACTACTGCAGACCACGCTAGCTGCACGACTACGTGCAGGGGTGGCAACTTGTTTAAAAAATCAACAGTAGAAAGAGATCTTCACCACTGCAGACCGCGCTAGCCACACGACTACGTGCCGGGGCGGTAACAAGAAGGATAATAACCACTAGACGGCGAAAGTCAAATACTTGATCAAATAGTAAAGTGTCGGGGCATCAGAAAAAAAAAATGTCAAACATTAGATTATGCAGGAGATATGGTACCGGGCAGCTAGCAGCCTAAGACAGCCAAAGACTGTTTGCTCCAATTCTGCGCCAACTCCGCGCTGCAGCTCCGCTTGTACCCGCTCCACGGCCCAAATCTTCTTTTAAGGACCCAGCCCATCCGGTCACGTGGCGTAGCCACTCCCAGCTCTTCCACTTTGCTGCTGCTTTCCCGCTGGGATCTGTAGTCCTTCATTAAGGCCTCGGGATCGCGGTCCGGTGGTTGAGCACACCGCCCCCACCTGTCACTCACGGCTCACCACCACGGGCGGCCGGTCAGTCGAGGAGGAGCCCCTGCTGCGGGACCCCCACAGTTGCCGCAAGAGCACAGGCTCAACGGGTAGGATTGATGAGGTAGATAGCAGATAATAAATACTAATGAGGTAGATAGTGTTGATTCAGAAGTTCGGGCTATCAGAAAGTGCCAGAATGCCAAACCGCTAGAAAACAGTCAGGATAGCCAAAGACTGAAACTCCGCGCTGCAGCTCCGCTTGTTGAAAAGCCCTTGATGAAAAAACGCTGATCCAGGAAAGTAGAAAACTGAGTCTGGCCAGCTGGGACCCAACCTTGCCACAGCAAGATGTACACAGAGATGGGCACATAGAGTGAACAAATACACCAGAAGCATGCATCCAGCATGCAGTGGCCACTGACTGACACCAACAAGGAACAGCAGATACGCAACGCAGCACAGGTTTGCAATATGGAGTGCACCCAGGACAACAGCCAAGCAAAAACTACACTCACCCAATCAATCTCAGAAGAATGAAAAACAGAGGGGCGACAGCACAATAAGAACCACTGTAAAGTAGAGGCCACCATGTTAAAACCAACATGTAGGCCGCCAAAAGGTAGGGCTGAAAGAAGGACTTCCCTCCTGAGCAAAAACCCCAGGCAAAGCAAAAATGGAACACGGCAGAGAAGGCTAACCGGGAATCTCAACAACAAGTATAAAAATGCAGTATGACAGTAGACATAAAAGTGCTTTAACAACAGTCAGACAAAAACCACAACAAGAGAAAGGACGAGTTGGCACAGCCTGGACACAAACCTGTGGCAACAGTCAACAGCCAAGACACAATGCCCAAGTATACAACTCACAATTTAAACAGTAGAGGCTGCTGACAGTGTCTAATACGAACTAAAATACTACAGGATTCTATGACAACGAACTTCCAAGAGCCAAATAGCAAAGTAAGCTATTACCCACAATAAGGGACCAAAATCCCTAGTGGATGAACTCTAGTAATCGGTGCAAGAGGAAATTACAACACAGGAAGTAATATATATTGTGATGCCCTCTGCATAAGATACAGTGCCTTTGTTCTCAAAATTGCTCCACTAATTTCGTATTACCAAAGGGCAGTAGAACTGGAAATTTTCGGGACCATAAACCATTAGCAATTTTCTGTTTGGAAACATTTCCAATAGAGGTAAATTAGGTCTCATAAATTTAGCATATGCTGACTTAACATGGCTGCCTTAGGAGCCGCATTTGGCATGAGGTCTAACGTTGTTTTAATAGCAAAAGTATTATTGCTTTCAGTCTATTTTTGATTGTAATTAACTTTTGAATATGGTGTTTTTAATTGTTTTAGTATTTGAAAATGGTGTTTTTATTATTTATTTGAAATAAAACAAACATTCATTCAGATAGCACATAAAATGTATTTTATAGTTTATGCATTAATACAGTGCTTTCCTTCAACTTTTACTGTGTTACTGGCAAACATCTATAGCGCATAGTCTTGGTGTTTCTGTTAACCATTTTCTTCAGCTTGGATTGTTTCTCTTGCTTTTTAGTGTCCTGCATATTAAGATTCTTTTTGGTTTTAAAATGGAAGTACATGTTCTTTATAAAGCATTGGGATCCGGCAGTACAGACTATTTACTTTAAATTGTCTGTGCCTTTTTTCCCTGCTGGGTGGTTTCCCCCACACATACGAATTTCTCTAGGTTTGAAGTGGGCTTCGTAAGAGGAGGACGAACTGACAATAGAAAATTTCTTGGGAGTGTAACTATCTAGTTTTCAGCAAGCTTTTTTGACTGTGTCTTGCTTGGAAAGCTCAGAGGGACGTACGTTGGTTTGATATGTCAGCTGATGCAAGACATCCCTCCTGTAAACAGTTTGGATCTCACCTGTCTTTGTGTG
Source organism: Desmognathus bairdi (assembly GCA_034783875.1). Classification (NCBI taxonomy): domain Eukaryota; kingdom Metazoa; phylum Chordata; class Amphibia; order Caudata; family Plethodontidae; genus Desmognathus; species Desmognathus bairdi. The sequence goes on along the minus strand of JAVKLH010699607.1, from coordinate 5,456 downwards.
TGCATCAGAGATTATGTGCCTATGGATTTTGTTTCTCAAAGGGAAATAAACCGGTTGCACTTTGTTGTGTCATGTGGAGCAATTTTCGACTGCTCCATTCTTGAAATGCCACAGCCCTGTGTTACTGACACTCAAAGATTTTTACTTCACTGCATATTTTACACCCCAGCATGTTATTTTCGAGGAAGAGCCAAGAATTCTTTTTTATTTATTCCTCTCTGGTTCCACCAGTCTGGCAAAATATCCATGGCATCCGCATTGGAACTTACAGCCTCACTTCTGTGGTCATTATTTGTTATGATGTTAAAACACCCCTGGGTAGACTTTCAGGGTAATTTTTGGGAAGCTGGCTTTGTCAGACATTGCTCTCTATTCGTTATGACCCATTGATATATATTGTTCTATGGGGCAATGTTTTGGTTTTATCTGTTTGTTTTACCCGCCTTCAACCGCCCCTCCTATCTTGCACCCTCACTGTTTGTTTATTTTTTGTCCCAGGTGCTGTTGCTGGAGGGAGGACGTGTACGCGGTGTTTGTCTCTTTCTCTCTGCTGAAGCTGCGGCCTGCATCAGCACTGGTTGTCTTGGCGCCTTAGTCGACGAAGCAGGGATTTCCGTGTTCCCAGGAGTGACGTGACGTAGTGTATGCCAGTGTAAACACTATCCTTGCTGCCTGCCACCGGAAGAAGATTGCTGCTTGTCCCTGTGGTCTTGCTTGTGCTTTGGATGGCCGGAGTTACTGCCGCCAGATTTGTATGAACTGTTAGCAGACTACAAGATTATCAACGGTGATTGAGTTGAAGACATTCACAGAACTCTGTGACAAATACAATTAAAGTAACATCCATTGCTGGCTATGGCTTCCGTCCTATGCTGTTTTTGGTGGTGTGGAGATGGTGGGCCGGGCCATATTCCACTGAAGGAGATGCCAGTGGTGCAGTTGGATACGCAGCACATGGGAACGGATGTGGTCATTGTGAAGAATGGAAGAAGAATATGTGGCACTGGTGGTTGCTTAGCCACTGCTGCTTTGCATCAGAACAAGAGCTATTTTGAGTTTAAAATCCAGTCAACAGGTGTTTGGGGTATCGGCGTTGCAACTCAGAAGGCTAATTTGAATCAGATCCCTCTTGGTCGTGATAGCCACAGTCTGGTATTGAGGAATGACGGTGCCATTTACCACAACAATGAGGCAAAAGCATGGCTGCCAGCTAACAATCTCCCCCAAGAAGGTGATGTTGTGGGAATCACATATGATCACATTGAATTGAATGTGTATTTGAATGGAAAAAATATGCAGTGTCCCGCTTCAGGCATCCGTGGAACTGTGTACCCTGTGGTGTATGTGGACGACAGTGCAATTTTGGATTGTCAGTTCAGTGATTTTTATCACACTCCTCCAGCAGGGTATGAGAAGATACTATTTGAACGACAATTTTTCTAAATGCTGCACCACAAAGAATCATCTTGCTCCTGCACCTTATTTTAAACTCAGAGTGTCAGTGTTTTGTGGGTGCACCAGAAACTGTAATGATTGTTCAAACGCATGTTGGGTTTTGTGTGAAAATCAGTGGTTTTACACGTTGGCGCAATATTTTTATTTGCTACACTGAGATTATTTTGGATCATTGGCCCAGATCAAATGTCGATGTTCGCCTTATGGGCTTTTGGAAATTATTTGTTATAAGGGGCATTTGTGCAGTAACATATTAACGTTTGAGTAATGGAAATTCGCTGTTTGATTTTTGAAGCCGCTTCCTACAGGGAATGTGCACCTTTTTGAAATTGAGGCCTTGTGTGTTTTGTGGTGGATATCGCACAGATTAAATATACATATCTCTCCTGTATCTGGTGTACACATGTATTAACATTGTAAATGTCGAAGTATTGCATTTAACAAACAGTTTTCAGAGGTCTTTGCTGCTCTCTAAATTTGGCAAATATCCAGTCTTGGTAACAAAAAAATGGTAATGTAACACCCTTTTGTTCAGTGTGTCTCAATTCTGGTATTGCTTCAATGTACATTACACATACCCTCAACTGGAAAGTGATTATTGAATGGAAGGAGGAAGTAACGGTATGTGTTCCCCCTATGGATTTTTAAATGCACTTGTTCTGTATCCCATATAAGCTTTATTATTGTGTATTTTAACTGAATTAAAGTGAATAAAGATGTTTTTCTTCAATAAGTTTTTGTGATTGCACTCACTTATGCCAGTTCGTTATGACTATTATACAGTGTTAACCCTGCTGTGACAACAATTGTTTAGGGGCGCCTCATTTTATTTTGGATTATGTCTGTTTAGGAGAAGAATTTGGTCAGTATGTATGGCAATTAATGTGTCTTTACAACCTACAGCAATCGCACCTCCCTCCATATCATTTTATTTAGTAAGCTTTTGCCTCTCCAGTCAAGTAAAACTCAAACTATACTAAGCGAAAGCAGTGTACTGTTTGGAATAAAGTGTAAGCCCTTGTATATACTTCCTTTGTTGAATAAATGCGACCGACCGACCGCTGAGCTCACACAGGATTCTGATGCATTTAAAATGATGTGCTTTGAACTGTTGTCTGGTAGGTAGGATAATAATTAGAGGAGGGTAAACTTAACAATTTGTCTGGTTTGACTTTGAGTGCCATGGCGAAAACCTTTACTCCAGAAGGAAATTGGTAAACAGATTTTAAATAAAAAACAAGAACTCAGCCCTTGAAGACATCTGGTAGAAGATGTTGAAGATCAGTAAGGAAAGGAATAATGTTTGGATTACTTGCCGATAATCTTCATTACTGAGTGCATATCTTCCTCATCACAGTCCTATCCTAAGACAGACCCAACCACCACCCCCTCCCCCATAAAAGCACACAGAGACCAAAGCACATCCTGTACATACAAAGCAACCAAATGTGAGGCAGGCAAAAGTAAGGAAGGTTGCAGGGCTGTGACGAGGAACTATTGGACTCAGTGTAATGAAGATTACCAGTAAGTAATCCAAACATTACCCTTTAGTTCTACTTCCTTGTCATAGTCCTTAAATAATGTGTTTATCTAAGCAACAGAGCCACTGCTGACCAGCAGATGAACAAGAAGCAGTGGAGCCAAACCCAGGCCACCAAGGACCCGCAACTTGCAACTGCGGGAAAAGGCTACACATCTGGCCCATGTCCAGGAGCAAGCAGACAGTGGCACCAACTAAAAAAAAAAAACACCAGGGGAGGAACCAACACAGGGAAGCAAGCAACCCAGCAACTAAAAGGGTCTCGAGAAGGCCAAAAAAACAGGACATAGGAAGCAGCCCGAACCAAGAGCAAAACTGGGGAGGGAACCACAATGACCTGAAACCTGAGATGATGCACCGAAGCACCGAAAATAACAGGCTAGAGGTGAATGGAGGTGGCAGACCGCTACTACAGAAGGGTGAAATGCTGAGTTGGCCCCATTGTGAGATGAACCTGAAGAACAGAAACCACCAATGAGTCAACTCATCGGCAAACAACCACCAGTTGCCACAGAAGGGCAAAAATCCGCTGTGACACCCAAGACCACTAGGGGCAGGCAGCCAAAGGGAAACAAGAAGGATCCTGGAGAACTAAATACCAGACCTAACCAGAAAGTACCTGAAGCACCAATCCAACCATAAAAAATACAATGCAAAGGGCGAACCCACAGGACAAATCAAAAGGCTAAATAGACCGGACCCAGACAGGCAACAACAGAATATATCAAACTGGGAGAAAAACACTTCGCTATAAACAACAACAGTTAAGCAAACAAAGACAGGCCCACAGAGGCAAGCGGGAACCATCTGGTACTGGGGTAGCACAACAACCTAGAGGCCAGACCTAACCGTCCACAGTGCCCAGAATCAGACCATGTGGCAGGAAGGGCAGGCCAACAAATGCTGTCCACACAGTAGAGAATGATGGAAGAAATCTGCACTTCAACACGTAAGGCAGGAGCAGGGCCAAATGGAGAAGACCCAAGTACTCACGGAGGAAAAACAGAGCAAGCCTAACAGGAATCTGGCAGACCCAACCCAGGAAAAACAGAGCATGCCTACCAGCACACACAGACGGTGAGCAAGGAGCAGCCATGGCCAAAAACCACAGAACAGAACAAGGTCAGAAGCAATGCCAAAAGACTGGAGCACACGCCCTTGATGAATAACAATAACTTTATTAGCAAATTAATGCATAAAGGACATAACATATATATTAATACAATACATTTCATCCTACAGTTTTCAAAAATTAACATCACATAATTCTTTACACATAGTCTGATATAAAATACATCCATCTTTTCTTTAGCACATTTGCTATACATAACACATGACACCTTAAAAACACAACACATAATACATCAGGAATACCAATAGCTGCATTTATAGCAACATTATAGTTTTACGATTATGGCCACCAATTTTCAATAGATTTATATTTATAAAAAAGCTTAAAATGTAATAAATTTGAGCAGGGTTTTCCAGACTCAGCAGCTTCAACATTTTTTGCTCAATATCTTAACTCTCATTAATTAATGAGCCAATCCATCTATTTCTCTCCCTCTCGCAAGTTCTACAATCACATAAAATATGGATCAGCAGGCCACGAGCCAGATTAGGACAGCTACAGTTCAGAATATGATTAATTTTCATACACTTCATTTTCCTATTCAGTTTGATCTCCAATTGGCCCAATCGTAACTTAGCATAAAAACTAAATAGAGCAGAACATTTTCCAGTATATTGCACACATGTCCCAAAATCTAATTTATTGTATCAATACAATGATTTGTACGGCTTATTCATTCTCCAAAGTTGATCAGGATTTACTATTCCTGTCTTGGCCTTCCAAATCCCCATCGCATGCCCCCAGGCAAGCCCGGCGATATGCCAAAACTCGCACATGTTCCAGGCAAATATACATTCAAATAGCTTTTTATTTAACTCCTTGGAGCTCTCCCACCTGGGGTCAACAATTTCACATAGCCTACTCCAGGCAAGCATAGATTTGTCAGAGAGCCATAGCTTATGATGAAAAGACAAAAATTTTCGCTGCGCCAGCACCATGATGTTCTGTAGCCCTATCTCTGTGCAGATAGCAGAGACAGAGGCACGGGGGGTAGCCCTAATAGTTTTTCCTTCATATTATTCCCTCTGCTGAGCGTATTGGGCGGCTGTCTGTTCCTCCCCATACCTCAGCTCCATAAAGTAGCATGGGTTGCAGTTTGGCCCTATAGATTTTAACAATTGCAGCTATCCCATTCCTTCCATACAAGGATTGGAATCGGCGTAGGCCACCCATAACACTCCTAGATTTTTTACAATAGAAGTAATATGGTCTCCCCATTTATTGGAGTGATTAAAAGTCATCCCGAGATATTTGTATGATTTTACATGTTCTACCCACTCATTGTTCAACTGAAGTATGGGTTTTCTCAAGAAGGTAGGTGAGAAAGTT
>JAVKLH010688542.1:0-10903 GCA_034783875.1 Desmognathus bairdi | reverse complement strand
AGCGAACTGGAAGCCGAAGGAGGCAAGGGCAGAAAAAGTAGAAGAGAACGACGAATAGATAAAGCCGCATTTTTAACACACGGTGAGACATTGGAAGAGGGTCTACCACACCCACACACCTTTATGCAGGCTCAACGAGCAGATCCCACCCTTAAACACGCACTGTCTCAAACCCAGGTTGGCGAAGAACAGAAGTCCACTAGTTTTATTGAGAAGAAGGGCTTGGTATATAGACGGGCCGTGGTAGGGGGTCACGAAGTTCAACAGCTACTTGTCCCGGGCCCCTATAGAAAAACGGTGTTGGAACAGGCTCATTCCCATCCAGCAGGGGGTCATTTGGGAAAAGACAAGACACTAGAAAGTGTACTACGCAGGTTTTTTTGGCCAGGCATATATAGTCAAATAAGTAGATTCTGCGCCAGTTGTGTCCCATGTCAGCTATGTAACAAAGACACACCCGCCAAGGCTCCTTTATATCCATTTCCCATAATACAAACACCTTTTGAACGCATTGGTATGGATCTAGTCGGTCCCCTAGAAAAATCCACAAGGGGGTACACTCACATACTGGTTCTAGTAGACTACGCCTCTAGATACCCTGAGGCCATACCACTAAAGTCCATATCATCCAAAGTCATCGCCGATGCCTTAGTTCCTTTCTTTTCCCGGGTTGGCTTCCCCAAAGAAATCGTAACCGACCAGGGCACCCAATTTGTGTCTAGGACAATGCAAGCGGTAGAAAACCTACTCGGGATTAAAGCCCTGCAAACACCAGTGTACCACCCTCAAGGAGACGGGCTAGTAGAGAGGTTCAATAAAACACTTAAAAACATGATTCATAAAACGGTCCAAGAAGATGGAAAGAATTGGGACCAACTATTACCCTGGTTACTCTTTGCCGTCCGGAATACCCCTCAGGCCTCCACTAAAGTGTCACCATTTGAGTTGATATATGGTCGGCAACCACGTGATGTCCTGGACATCCAAAGAGAAAAATGGGAAGAGGAGGACCAAGAAGAAGACCCCCAGGGATGCTATGTAAAGAAATTAAAAGGACAGATGGAAAGAGTCAAAAAAATTGCCGATGCCAATCTGCTGCACGCGCAAGAAACCCAGAAGTTTTATTACGATCAAGGCACCAAACTTCGTACATTCCAACCCGGTGAACAGGTATTGGTCCTGTTACCGTCCCTCGAGAACAAAATGATGGCCAAGTGGAGAGGGCCCTATACCGTGAAAGAACGCCTTGGAGACACCACATACCTCATTCAACAAGAGGGGAGGAAAAAGAAGGTACAAAAATACCACGTAAATCTCCTAAAGAAGTGGATCCTGGAGAAACCAGATGACGACGTGATAGAAGAAACCGCTATGAGCTCAGCGGGAGGTTCCCCCCCCCTTTCTTGCGTACCTCTGATTCCGGAAGAGCTCACCGAACCCCAGAAACAGGACCTAGGCAAGTTCCTCGAAGACTTTAAGACCTTCTTTTCAAAAGAACCCGGGTTTGTACCCATCGTCCAACATTCTATCCGCACACCTCCAGGAGTGGTAATACGGTGTAAACCTTACAGACTAGCCGAAGCCAGAAGGGAAACCGTAAACCAGGAGGTACAGGATATGATCAAACTTGGAGTCATCGAAGAGTCCTGTGGTGAATGGTGTTCTCCTATCGTCTTAGTACCAAAGCCCGACGGATCCACCCGTTTCTGTATAGACTTTAGACGCCTGAATGAGGTCTCCGTCTTCGATGGTTATCCCATGCCCAGAGTTGATGAGCTGATTGAAAAACTGGGAAAAGCACGATTTCTGACAACTCTAGACCTCACAAAAGGATACTGGCAGATACCCTTAAGAGAACAAGATCGAAAGAAGACTGCCTTCCAGACGCCCCAAGGGTTATACCAGTTCCGGAGGATGCCCTTTGGCTTACATGGAGCACCGGCGACATTCCAACGCCTCATGGACCATCTATTGAGAACCCATAAAGACGTAGCTGGAGCTTATCTAGATGACATTGTAATCTACAGCAACACGTGGGACGAGCACATACAGGACCTTCGTAGCGTCTGTACGTCTCTAAGGAAAGCTGGGCTGACCGCTAACCCATCCAAATGTTATTTAGCCCGGAAGCAGACCAAGTATCTAGGGTATGTTGTGGGGCAGGGCCTGGTAAGGCCCCAAATCGAAAAAGTCCAAGCAGTCAGCCATACCCCGATTCCCCGAACGAAGAAAGAAGTCCGATCCTTTCTGGGTCTCGTAGGATATTACAGAAGGTTCATCCCAGGGTTCTCCGACATAGCCGGGCCCTTAACAGACGCTCTACGGAAGGGACAACCCAATATCCCAGAAGACACCCCGGCGTATCGCAACGCATTCCAACAATTAAAAGACAGTCTGTGCTCAGAAGCCGTCCTCATCACACCCGATTTTTCCAAGAGGTTCATCTTACAGACGGATGCCTCCACAATCGGAATCGGGGCAGTCTTATCTCAGATCGAAGAGGGGAATGAGAGACCTATCCTGTATCTGAGCCGGAAGTTATACCCTCGAGAACAGAAATATGCTACTATCGAGAAAGAGTGTCTTGCGATAAAATGGGCCGTAGACAGTCTAAAGTACTACCTCCTGGGCAGACAATTTACCCTGGTCACTGACCATGCTCCCCTGACCTGGCTGTCCCGGAATAAGGAGACGAATCAGAGAGTATTACGATGGTTTCTGAGTCTGCAACCATATTGTTTTGAGATACAATATCGGAAAGGGAAAGAACATGCTAATGCAGATTTCCTCTCCAGACATCCTCTTGATAGAATCGAGGATGGTCAGGAGTTTAGGGAAGGGATGTGTAGCAGAGCCGATGGCATGTCCGACGAGCAGCCTTCCCCTAACCCCAAACCGACGGTACAGTGGTGGAGCGTACCCCGAGGTGAAGAGGATACCGAAAACAGCAACTATCGACTAGAATGCTGGAGGTCAGGCGAAGCCCGAGGTTGGGAGGAAACAGAACCAAGAAGGAGGGACGGGAGGTCGGGTCTCACAAATCTCCACTTTACAGGCGGGTCCGATACCCAAACACTCCAGCCCCACATACTCACCTCTGGGGCAGGACGAACAAGGATCTCCATAGACAGCCCGACATTCACTCGGTCCCAATACACAGCTTTGGAAACACGGCCCCTCCCCTATAGGACGGATAATACGAGACAGACCACAGAGAGGGAATCCCCAACACAACCACACCCCCTCCCAAGACGTAACGTCAGGAACACAAAGTTTCCCAATAGAACAGATACATGGGGGCGGGTCCAAAAGAGTGAGGGCCGGCTACAGAGGGAGGGGTTAGAGAAAGTGATTGACAGTCGCAGTAATCCCCTCCCCTCTATGCCCTTTTTAGGAAAACGCGCTCCGGTGTGTGGAGTGTGGGAGAGACCGAAGCACCGAGAGGCTGCCGGGTGGAGTGGAAAGAGTGACGGAGACTGCTCAGAGAAAGCCGACAGCGCTGAAGGAGCGAGTTACAAGGAAAGTGAAATTGGGAATACAAGTGACGGCTCCGAACTGTAGACGAATCAATCTGAAGGTCAGGCAACAGCCACGCTGTTGAACATTTATTTTTGTACAAGTGTACCCTGGTTTATTTTTTCATTGGAAACACAAGAAGTTGGTTTCAGAGACTTTGATACCCAAAAACGGCAACTGTGCACTTCCTTACATTGTAGAAACACGAGGATTGTGTTTCAGAGACTTTTTGTTTTGGATCGATAGCAAACGTGCACTGCCTTTTCATTTCTTATGGTAACACGAGGACTGTGTTTCAGAGACGATATCTTTTTCTACAATCCTTTGATTTGTTTTTCTTTTGTTTGGAGCATTTAAAGTGCCAAATACAAGCGAAGTTGAATTAATAAATTGTGAGCGAATCAAACACCGTTTCCAAGAATCTTTTACATGGTGTCAGAAGTGGGATTCTAGTGCTGAAGGGAGCACCCCACGAAATGGAGCAAATAATACAAAAGTTGGCAGACGGACAACAAATTCTTTTGGATCAAGCCGCCTCTGACCGACAGCTCCTCCTCAAGACCTATGAGGCCGCCCAAGGCCAACAAAAGGAGGCGTTAGATAAAATAGCCGAGGCTTTCCTAGCTGCCAGACGGAAGCCCGCTCCGCCCCTGAGCCAACTCCCTAAATACAATGAGGGGGAGGACCCTACATATTTTTTTGTGAATTTTGAGCGAGTTGCCAACCAAGCGGATTGGCCAGAAGACCAGTGGGCTCACTATCTCGCCCCCTTGTTAACAGGCTCGCTTCAGTCAGCATATCAGGCTGCCAATCCTGGGGGTAAAACACCATATCTAGAGGTGAAACAATCCTTGTTGGAACGCCTAGGATTGGACCCAGAAGCATATCGATTGAAGCTCCGAGGAGAGAAACTGGGTCCCGATGACACACCCCGCGCATTGTATTATCGGATCCTTGACTTGACAGAGCGTTGGTTAAAAACCCAAGAAACCACCAAAGCCGGGATCGTAGAGGCCATCTGTTTAGAGCAGTTCTTGGAGTCACTCCCTCCACCCATGCAGCGATGGATCCGGCAACACTCGGATATCGATCTGACTGAAGCTGTAGACATGGCTACCGCTTTTCACCGCTCGACACCCAAGGTTCCGAGTAATGTTCCGGGCACTACAAAACCCTCCGGCAACAAAAACCTGAACTCCCAACCAAGAGGGATACGGAAGGGAGACGAACCGTATCCTCGGGGAGGAGGCCGTGGTCTTATGAAATACTCATCAACGCCGAGTCCGCCACACCAGCCAACCCACATTACGTGCTACCAGTGTGGAGAGAAAGGCCACATAGCCCGTTTTTGTCCTAAACAAGAAGAAAGAATGGAGATAGACGACAGCACGTCCTCAGCCCTCCTACCTTTTGATTCACAATATGTTACAGAAATCATAGTAAGGGGCGCCAAGTTACGTACCCTGTTGGACACGGGTAGTCCCCGTTCTGCAGTGCCCATAGAGATTGTCAACCAATCTGAGTACGTGCTTAACAAGAAGGTACGACTCCAATGTATCCATGGGGACAAGAAGGAGTATTCCCTGGCAAATATCAAGATACCTTGTGGCGGTGTAGAAGCTGAGATTACGGCCGCAGTATTACCCCACCTAAAAGGAGAAATGATTATCGGCACTGACCATCCGGGACAACAAGACCAACTCCTAAAAGGAATGTCGATGAACCCATCGAGAGAACTTCCTTTCTCAGAAAGCGAACTGGAAGCCGAAGGAGGCAAGGGCAGAAAAAGTAGAAGAGAACGACGACTAGATAAAGCCTCGTTTTTAATACAGGGTGAGACATTGGAGGAGGGTTTACCACACCCACACACCTTTATTCAGGCCCAACGAGCAGATCCCACCCTTAAACACGCCCTATCCCAAACACAGGTTAGCGAAGATCAGAAGGCCACCAATTTTATTGAGAAAAATGGCTTAGTATATAGACGAGCCGTGGTAGGGGGTCACGAAGTTCAGCAGCTACTTGTCCCAGGCCCCTACAGGAAAACGGTGTTAGAACAGGCTCATTCACATCCAGCAGGAGGTCATTTGGGAAAAGACAAGACACTAGAGAGTGTACTACGCAGGTTTTTTTGGCCAGGCATTTATAGCCAAATAAGCAGATTTTGCGCTAGCTGTGTACCATGTCAGCTCTGTAACAAAGACACACCCGCCAAGGCACCTCTATATCCATTTCCCATAATCCAAACCCCTTTTGAACGTATCGGTATGGATCTAGTCGGTCCCCTAGAAAAGTCCACAAGGGGATACACTCATATACTGGTTCTCGTAGACTACGCCTCTAGATACCCTGAGGCCATACCACTGAGGTCCATATCATCCAAAATCATCGCCGATGCTTTAGTTCCTTTCTTCTCCCGGGTTGGGTTCCCCAAAGAAATCGTAACTGACCAGGGCACCCAATTTGTCTCTAGGACAATGCAAGCCGTAGAACACCTACTCGGGATTAAAGCCCTACAAACACCAGTGTACCACCCTCAAGGAGATGGGTTGGTCGAAAGGTTCAATAAAACACTTAAAAACATGATTCATAAAACAGTCCAAGAGGACGGAAAAAATTGGGACCAACTATTACCCTGGTTACTCTTTGCCATCCGGAATACCCCTCAAGCCTCCACTAAAGTGTCGCCATTCGAGTTGATCTACGGTCGACAACCACGAGATGTCCTGGACATCCAAAGAGAAAAATGGGAAGAGGAGGACACAGAAGAAGATCCCCAGGGATGCTATGTAAAGAAATTAAAAGAACAGATGGAGAGAGTTAAAAAAATTGCCGATACCAATCTGCTGCACGCGCAAGAAACTCAAAAGTTCTATTACGATCAAGGCACCAAACTTCGTACCTTCCAACCCGGTGAACAGGTATTGGTCCTATTGCCGTCCCTTGAGAACAAAATGATGGCCAAGTGGAGAGGGCCCTATACCGTGAAAGAACGCCTTGGGGACACCACTTACCTTATTCAACAAGATGGGAGGAAAAAGAAGGTACAGAAATACCACGTGAATCTACTAAAGAAGTGGATCCTAGAGAAACCGGAAGACGACGTGATAGAAGAAACCGCTATGGGCTCATCGGAAGGTACCAAACCCCTTCTTTGCGTACCTCTGATTCCGGAAGAACTCACCAACCCGCAGAAACAGGACCTACGCAAGTTTCTCGACGACTTTAAAACCTTCTTTTCCAAAGAACCCGGGTTTGTACCCATCATCCAACACTCTATCCGTACACCTCCAGGAGTCGTAATACGGTGTAAACCTTATAGACTAGCCGAAGCCAGAAGAGAAACCGTAAACCAGGAGGTGCAGGATATGATCAAACTTGGAGTCATCGAAGAGTCATGTGGAGAATGGTGTTCTCCTATCGTCCTAGTCCCAAAGCCCGACGGGTCCACCCGTTTCTGTATAGACTTTAGACGCCTGAATGAGGTCTCCGTCTTCGATGGTTATCCCATGCCCCGAGTCGATGAGCTGATTGAAAAACTGGGAAAAGCACGATTTCTGACAACGCTAGACCTCACAAAAGGATACTGGCAGATACCCTTAAGAGAACAGGATCGAAAGAAGACTGCCTTCCAGACGCCACAAGGGTTATACCAGTTCCGGAGGATGCCCTTTGGTTTACATGGAGCCCCAGCGACCTTCCAACGCCTCATGGACCATCTATTGAGGACCCATAAAGACGTAGCTGGAGCTTATCTAGATGATATTGTAATCTACAGCAACACGTGGGACGAGCATATACAGGACCTTCGTAGCGTCTGTACGTCTCTAAGGAAAGCTGGGCTGACAGCCAACCCATCCAAATGTTATTTAGCCCGGAAGCAGACCAAGTATCTCGGATATGTTGTAGGGCAGGGCCTGGTAAGGCCCCAAATCGAAAAAGTCCAGGCTGTCAGCCATACCACGATTCCCCGAACGAAGAAAGAAGTCCGATCGTTTCTGGGTCTCGTTGGGTATTACAGAAGATTCATCCCAGGGTTCTCCGATATAGCCGGGCCCTTAACAGACGCCCTACGGAAGGGACAACCTAATACACCAGAAGACACCCAGCAGTATCGCGACGCGTTCCAACGACTAAAAGACAGTCTGTGCTCAGAAGCCGTCCTCATCACACCCGATTTTTCCAAGAGGTTCATATTACAGACGGATGCCTCCACAATCGGAATCGGGGCGGTCCTATCCCAGATCGAGGAGGGGAATGAGAGACCTATCCTGTATCTGAGCCGGAAGTTATACCCTCGAGAACAGAAATATGCAACTATCGAGAAAGAATGTCTTGCGATAAAATGGGCCGTAGACAGTCTGAAGTACTACCTCCTGGGCAGACAATTTACACTGGTCACGGACCATGCTCCCCTAACCTGGCTGTCCCGGAATAAGGAGACGAACCAGCGAGTATTGCGATGGTTTCTGAGTCTACAACCCTATTGTTTTGAGATCCAACATCGGAAAGGTAAAGAACATGTAAATGCAGATTTCCTCTCCAGACATCCTCTTGATAGAAGCGAGGATGGTCAGGAGTTTAGGGAAGGGATGTGTAACAGAGCTGACGGCATGTCCTATGATCAGCCTTCTCTTAAACCCAAACCGACGGTACAATGGTGGAGCGTACCCCGATGTGAAGAGGATGGATATGAAGAGGATGGCGCTGGCGAAGACAGCGACTGCCGACTGGAATGCTGGGGGTCAGACGAAGTCCGATGCTGGGACACGGACCTGGAAACAGAGCCAAGAAGGAGGGACGGGAGGTCGTGTCTCACTGATCTTCACTATACAGGCAGGTCCGATACACAAACACTCCAGCCCCACATACTCACCTCTGGGGCAGGACGGGCAAGGGTCTCCATAGGCAGCCCGACATCCACTCAGTCCCGATACACGGCTTTGGGAACACCGACCCTCCCCTTTAGGACGGGTAAACCGAGACCGACCACAGAGAGGGAATCCCCAACACAACCACACCCCTTCCCAAGACGTAACATCCGGAACACGATTAGAACAGATACATGGAGGCGGGTCCAAGAGGGTGAGGGACGATTACAGGGGGAGGGGTTAGAGAAACTGATTGACAGTCGCAGTAATCCCCTCCCCTCTATGCCCTTTTTAGGAAGACGCGCTCCGGTGTGTGGAGAGTGGGAGAGACCGAAGCACCGAGAGGCTGCAGGGTGGAGCAGAGAGAGTGACGGAGAGTGCTCAGAGAAAGCCGACAGCGCTGCGGGAGCGAGTCACAAGGAAAAAGAAACTGGGAGTGCAAGTAACGACTCCGAATTGTAGACGAATCAATCTGAAGGTCAGACAACAGCCGCGCTGTTGAACATTTATTTTTGTACAAGCGTGCATTTCCTTTTTCATTTAAAGCACGAAGATTAGGTTTCAGAGACTTTGATACCAAAACGGCAAACGTACATATTTTTTTTCTTTTATAGAAACACGAGGACTGTGTTTCAGAGACACTATCTTTTGCTACAATCCTTTTGTTTTGTTTGGAGTATTTAAAGTGCCGAATACAAGTGAACTTGAATTAATAAATTGTGAGCAAATCAAACACCGTTTCTAAGAATCTTTTACAACCTGTAGTAGGTGAGAGAGCCAAAATAAAATGGGCTGGACCAAGGTAGCTTGATGAACTCTCACAGGAAACCAAATACAACAAGTTGACAGCAACATATAGAAAGATTTATAGTATGAGTAGAAAGATCTTATAACAATGCTCTATTATTTTTGATTTATTTTATCATTTTATTGGTTTCTCATTTCTATCCAGGTCTGGAGCCAATGTAATATTCCAGTCTCTGTCAATGAGTGCTGGTAAGTTGGCAACATCTACTAATTTTCCAGCTGGATCGGCTAACGGGTTTCCTACCATTCCGAGCATACACCAAACCTAGCACAGTAGTAGTGTCTAGCAACGCGAATGCTCCAGTATCAGTACATCTCGATTTTTTTTGTTTGCACCTTTCGACCAGGGCCACTCATTTGTGTGCCAGAAAATTCTAGTTTTCGGGTAAGGGGGGGCATTAGGATCAAGGTATTTGTGGGACAATGAAGGGATCTGTTGAAAGAGAAAGAGATTTCAATTGTATTCTCATTTCCACAGGGAGCCAATGCAGTTTCCTGAGGGCGGCTGAGACATGGTGGTGGTGTCTCAGAATCTGCAGAATCACATTGTTTTTGATACTTGTAGTTTTTGAATAAGGTGTTATTAGCTCCGCAAAGAATTTAGGTGGGGGAGCGGAAAAATGACCCATGGAGATCTTAGACAACAAATTGTTTGATTAATTTCTGGCGCTCATTTGGAGACTCTAGTGCTGCTCAAACACTTGCTGTCATACTGGTCCCCTGGCTCACTCTGTCAGTTACCTCAGCGAACAGCCACATTCGCATTGAATGTCGATTGAGTTCATTCCCATAGTTCATTCCAGCCAGGAGCTTTCCTTAGTGGTGGCTCTCTGTGAAGACTTCAAGCCACACTGAATCTCTCTGCAGAGTTCAAGTAGAGGCAGCTGACCATGCCCTTCCCAATCTGTGTGCTATTACACAGGTGCTACATTCAGGAATGGTTGCGTATTTGCAGTTCCTCCACTTTAAGGCAACATTGGCCCACAGGTGGACACGGCCATGGCCTTTGCAGTCACAAAAAGAGCTTTAAAACATGTTTCTTAGTAGGGAACTATGGTCTGGTGGACTGATGACTTAGAACCATTGCATGAGTGTGGGGTAGTACAGGTCTCAGGCTTGATGGTTGCATATTTTATGTTCTTTATCTACTTTTCTACATTATCATTTATTTTGTTTTTGAGTGCATGATGTGATATTAAGATGTTTGTATTGTTGTTGTTTTTTTGTGTGCCTACAAGTCAGGTGACAGGAGTGTGCCCAGCAAAAGTCTGCAGATGTGGTTGTAGACGTTGCGTCTGCATATGTGGTTGATTGTGGCGTCTGCATTTGTGGTGGATTGTGGGGCTTTTTCAGATGACAACGCTGTTATTTTTCACAAATTTCAGACACATTGTTATAATATTACCCACCTGCATGTCCTGATTACTCAGAATGTTATTTTATAATAGACAATATGCACTTAGATAGCACTGCATGGGAAATAGGTGGTGTCCCCTTTGAGAGAGCTCTGAGTCTCCTGACCCATGTTCCATCTGCTAGGCTCTGATGGCGGCCATGATTGGACTGATATTTTTAGTGCAGTTAAACAGAGCTTGATGGCTGCTGCTCTGCATTTTTTCTTTATCTAGAAATCTTGTGTAAAAGGAATTTGTGTCTTCAGATTTTGCTCCTATTCTCCTGGTGAGGTTTTCTTGCTCTTTGGGGGACTC
>JAVKLH010677481.1:0-10930 GCA_034783875.1 Desmognathus bairdi | reverse complement strand
CCATACGATGTGAATGACTGAAATTGAAATTCGTCGTGTCTTATGCCACACGACGAGGTTGACTGAAATTGAAATTCATCGTTGATATTGATCATTGCTTGCTGAAGGTAAGGATCTTGATAGTTTCCTGAAACTTCAAAAAATATATAAATTTGTTAAAAGTGATTAATGATCCAATCTTAGATTCTATAGCTAGAATAAATTTCAAGCTCGAAGAGGATTAAGTGTCTGCTTTCTTTCAAATAATGTCATCTCTATTATCTGTATATAATATGATGTCCCCATTGTAGAAATCTAGTAACTTCAGCTTCAGTTTCTGACAAAGGATCAATCATCTCAACTTTTGAAGACTGTGTATGCACACTTCTCGTGTACATTTGAATACCCAAAAGATCATTCATTCCAAGAATAAAGGTGTAAACTTTGGAAACTTTCAACAATGAATTTAATCCACCAAGCTTTGCATTGATCTTATGCCAAATATTGATCATTGATCCTTGTAGGAGCCATGTACCGAGTAACAATTAGCAGAATTCTTTCATTTCCATGGACCATAAATATCAGAAATTTTCTTTCGAAAAAGGGACTATCGAGCTTTACAAATTTTAGACTGAATCTCTTCAAACATCTTCTTCACTCCAACTATAAAAGGAGAATGTCTAAATTGTAAATCTTTTCAAACACATCAAATGGAGGATCTATGGCAATTCCTTTCATATTTTTGCATTTGATGAGATCTTAAGCAGATCTATGCAGAGAAGTAAATTATTGCTTTATTTTGGATTCTTTGACACTGGTTTAAAAGATTTTTTTTTTTTGTGAAAAGATTTTAAAGGAGATGGGTTAAGGTAATATTTTGGACTGGAATTGAATGATAATGTTTCTAAAGAAAAGGTTTCTAAAGAAGAGAAGATAGGTTAGAGTAAACTTTTGAAAAGGAGAAGATAGGTTAGAACAAGATTCTGACTGAACTTGGATTAATTACCAAGCTGCCTACGTACCCTTTAAAAAGGGATCAAGTCAACCGTAGTTCATTACAAATGATAAAAAGAGCAAAAGAAATGGCTTTTATTTAAATGGATAGCATAAGGTCAAAGTGTTTAAGATGGCCTTTTGTCATTGAATCCAAAATGCATGCTAATTTAAACATAATACTTCTTGACTGCATCTGAATTGACTGGATATCGAAGCTCTATACCATCTGGATGAGTTAAAATTAGAGCACCTCCAGAGAAAGCAGCTTTCACAATGTAAGGTCCTTCATAATTAGGAGTAAATTTTCCTCTGGGGTCTTTCTCACTCAGAAGAACTTTCTTTAACACAATATCACCCTCTTGAAATTTTCTTGGTCTGACTTTCTTATTATAAGCTGTAGCCATCCTCCGCTGATAACATTGACCATGACAAAGAGCTGTGAGACGTTTCTCATCCATTAAATTTAGACAATCAATTCTTTTTTGTATCAATTCTGTTTCATTCAAATTAGCCTCGGCCAAAATTCTCAATGATGGGACCTCAAGCTCGATAGGAAGTACTGCCTCCATTCCATATACCAAAGAATAAGGAGTTGCCCCCGTTGATGTTCTAACAGAGGTTCTGTATGCATGTAGTGCAAAGGGAAGCATTTCATGCCAGTCTCTATAATTGACTATCATTTTAGCCAATATCTTCTTGATATTCTTATTTGCAGCTTCTACAGCTCCATTCATCTTGGGCCTATATGGAGAAGAATTCAAATGCTGTATCTTATACTGCTTACATATCGACTCCATCAATCGGTTATTAAGGTTGCTACCATTATCGGTAATAATTTTTTCAGGCTGACCATACCGACAAATAATTTCTTTCTGTAGAAATTTGGCCACCGTCTTCTTAGGAACACTAGAATATGAAGCTGCTTCTACCCATTTGGTAAAGTAATCAATGGCAACAAGAATAAATTGATGACCATTAGATGCTTTTGGATGAATTGGGCCAATTACATCCATTCCCCACATAGAAAACGGCCAAGGTGCTACCATATTGTGTAAAAGAAAAGGTGGTGCATTAATCTTATCAGCATAAACCTGGCATTTATGACATTTTCTGACATAATTAATGCAGTCTGTTTCCATAGTAAGCCAATAATATCCAGTTCTGAGAATTTTTCTAGCAAGCATGTGACCATTTGCATGAGTTCCACAAATCCCTTCATGGACTTCAATCATGATCTTCTTAGCTTCTGATGCATCTACACACCTCAAAAGTATCATGTCTACTGATCTTTTATATAATGTGTCTCCATTCAAAAAATAAGACATTGCCATTCGTCTGATGGTCTTTTTATTATTTTCAGAAGCATGAGATGGATATTGCTTATGTTTTATGTACTGTTTGATGTCATAATACCAAGGTTGACCATCTGGTTCTTCTTCAACCTCATTACAGTAGATAGGATCCTCTTGAATTTCAATTATAAAAGGATGCATCTTATCTCCAAGAGAAATTTGAATCATAGAAGCTAAAGTTGCCAAAGCATCAGCAAATTGATTTCTTGACCTTGGCAAGTAGTCGAAAGTTATAGACTTGAACTTCTGTCTGATCGAATCAAGATATTTATGATATGGCAAAAGCTTTGGATCTTTAGTCTTCCATTCACCAAGAGTTTGAAATATGATTAAAGATGAATCCCCATATACTTCAAGTTCTTTGATATTCATGTCCAATGCTGCCAATAATCCAGCTATGCATGCCTCATACTCAGTTATGTTATTGGTACAAGGGAATGTTAATTTGACAGCTATTGGATAATGTTGTCCATTAGGTGATACCAGAACAGCTCCAACACCGCTACCATTGAGATTTGCTGCTCCATCAAAGAACATCTTCCAACTATTAGATTTATCATCATCTTTTTGATCAATTAGCATGATATCTTCATCAGGAAACTCCCATCCTACTGGTTGATAATCATCTACAGCATGCTCAGCTAAGTGATCAGCTATAGCTTGTCCTTTAACTGCCTTTTGGGTCATATAAATTATTTC
The DNA here is from genome assembly GCA_034783875.1 of Desmognathus bairdi. NCBI lineage: Eukaryota > Metazoa > Chordata > Amphibia > Caudata > Plethodontidae > Desmognathus > Desmognathus bairdi. Next base: position 7,904 of record JAVKLH010677481.1, on the reverse strand, counting down.
AAACTCAGACAAAAGCATATTCCACCTTGAAATTCTGCCAGACAAGCACGGTTTCTCAAAAATATATTTGATCGGATCCATTCGAGATATTAACCATGTGGTATTAGCCAACATGTAATGCCGAAGTTTTTTGGTTGTCCATACCAGTGCACAACAAGTCTTCTCAAGTCTACTATACTTTAACTCACAATTATTAAACTTCTTGCTGACATAATATATTGCCTGCTCTTTTCTACCAGTTTCATCATGTTGAGCCAGAACTGCCCCCATAGAATTCTCTAAAATTGTTAAATAGAGAATGAGAGGTCTTCCTTCTACCGGTGGAACTAGAATAGGAGGCTTTTTCAAATATTGCTTGATCTTATCGAAAGCTTCTTGGCATTGTTCATCCCAGGTGCCTGGATTATTCTTTCTCAAGAGCTTGAATATAGGTTCACAAATAGTAGTCATTTGTGAAATAAAGCGAGAAATATAATTCAATCGACCCAAAAATCCTCGCACCTCCTTTTGAGTTCGTGGAGGTGACATTTCATCTATGGCTTTAATCTTTTCTGGGTCTACTTCAATTCCTTTTTGGCTTATAATAAAACCAAGCAATTTACCAGAAGTAACTCCAAATGTACATTTGGCAGGATTGAGGCGTAATTTATGCTTTCGAAGCCTTTCAAACACCCTTCTAAGATTAACCAAATGATCTTCATTTTCTCCTGATTTTATAATCATATCATCAACATAAACTTCGACAATTTTATGCATCAGATCATGTAACAATGTAACCATAGCTCGTTGATAAGTTGCTCCTGCATTCTTAAGTCCAAATGGCATAACTCGATAGCAAAAAGTTCCCCACATTGTAATAAAAGTGGTTTTAAGCTTGTCCTCTTCTTTCATTAGTATCTGGTTATAGCCTGAATATCCATCTACAAATGAAAATTTGGACATTTTAGCAGTATTATCCACTAGTATATGAATATGTGGCAATGGAAAGTCATCTTTTGGACTTGCTTTATTCAAATCTCGATAATCCACACACATTCTAACCCTTCCATCCTTTTTTAAAACTGGTACAACATTGGCTATCCATTGTGGATACATGGCTACTTCAATGAATTGTGCCTCTAGCAACTTTTGAACCTCCTCTTTAATTTTTAAAAGAATCTCTGGCTTCATTCTTCTAAGCTTTTGTTTCACAGGTGGACATTCTAATCTTGTGGGAATAGCATGAACTGCAATATCAGGATCTAAACCTGGCATATCCTCATAAGACCATGCAAATATATCTTTAAATTCCTTCAACAAGTCAACAAGAGATTGCTTTTCATTCAAAGGTAGCTTGCCACTGATTTTTACTTCCTTGGGATCTTCAGGAGCACCCAAATTTATTGTTTCTATATCTGCTTGATGAGGTTTAATTTTGGATTCCTCATTTTTCAACATTTCAATTAATTCTGAAAAGGAATCTAACTCGTCTTCATCTTCCACAATATATACAGGTTCATCACAATTAAATCCAGATTCAGAAATGACATTATTTGTAGAATAGCAGACATTCAACCTGAGTAAAAAAATTATTGTAAAAGTGAGAAAAAAATATATTTTTAAACGTAGCAAACATGAATGCCATTTTATTTATATAACAAGAAAAGATAACATTATAAAAAGATGAAAAACTATAGAATCTAGATAGGATCATTGTCACTTTATTTATTGAACATGAAAGAAACTTGCTTAGCAACCACACTTCTTATGGCAACAAGTTAAACCATAAGAAGGATTGATACTTCTTACTTATCCACAGTAGTCTCAGAAATGATCCCATTGTTCAAGCCTTGCTCTTGAATGGGGCCTATATCCTTCTTGACTTCTTTCTCAATGGCATTGACTGATTTGTCTTGGATTACCTGTGATAATTCTTCTAATTTTGGTTCTTCAGGCAAATCATCCCATCCAGTAGGAGTTACAACTGTCCCATATGATGGTGGAGGTGTATATTTCACAACAAAGTCATATTTTCCAGAAGATTCTCCAAGCAAACCAAAACCTGGCATTTGTTTTTCATATGCTTTATAGAAAGCATCTGATTTTTTGGATTTAGATCTTTTCTTGTGTTGATCTAAATTCTTCTTGTTCTCATATGCCAGGTATGTTGAATTTGCATTCTTTGAATTTTGTTGCTGAAATAACTCCTCAACATTGTCTTGTATTTTAGCTGATAAGCAACCCTCATTACCATCCTTTAGTATGACATTGATGGTTAAGTCTTTTATTGAGTCAGTCAACATTTTCTGCTCATCATGCACCCAAACCAAATCACTCTTATGAGAGACATATTCTATCATAGGCAACTTGAACATATCAGCAATGTTATATTCATCATCTGATGCCTCTTTTATGAGCATTTGATCCTCTGGATATAATATCTCAGTAGACTTTGAAAAAGTCTTACTAATGTGAGGAATTTCTATATGCTCATTTATAGGATCATGACCTCGTAACTTTGCCAAGCGTTTTTCCTTCTTTTTGATCATGATATGTTTCCTATCTCGATGTGTAGGGTGATACCCTAAACCAAAACCTTCATTGCCTCCTGATAATTCTAATTGACTGGTGATATTTTGAGGAAATGCCTCCATGTGCTCTAGTATCATCTTTGCTGCTATTTTAGTTGGTGTTGGTAATTCTGCCTTTTTCATCACAGATCCTTCAGCCACATATGTTGCATTAACCAGCTCAAGAGAATAATAATGTGAGTTATCATATTTGTGATCCACATCGATGTATGGAATAGTTGTGCTATTCTCTAATATATGAGCTTCCTCTCCATTTACAGTAATTAGATGATTATTGGCAATGAATTTGACTTTTTGATGGAGAGTCGAAGGAACTGCACCTGCTATATGAATCCATGGTCTTCCGAGCAACATATTGAAAGCTGTCTCAATGTTCATCACATGAAAATTAACATTGAAAGTAGTTATGCCCAATGTAATTGGTAGCTCAATTTGACCATCCACCTCCCTCTTAGTGCCGTCAAATGCACGAATATTAGTATAACAGGCCTTCATGTGGGAATGATCAATAGGAAGCTGATTAAGAATAGATCGTGGGATAACATTTATAGCAGATCCATTATCAATGAGCACTCTTGGAACTATCATGTCTTTACATTGAACAGTAACATGTAAAGCCATCATATGCCCTCGTCCTTCAGGTGGAATTTCATCATCTGAAAAATTGATGAAATTAGGAGATAGAATAGCTCCTACCACATTAGTGAATTTTTCAGTATCAATGTCCTTTGGAACATGAGCTTCATTAAGGACTTTGATTAATGCCAATCGATGTGCTTCTGAAGTGAGTAATAAAGATAAGATGGAGATTTTTGCTGGTGTTTTGCTTAATTGCTCAACAATATTATACTCACTTCGTCGGATAATGCTCAAGAAATCATTAATTTCTTCTTCACTAACTGGTTTTTTAACATTTCCTTCATATGTCTCATCTGTTATAATTCCATCCGGTTGTAATTTCCCTTTACGTTTTCTCTCAACCTCCTCAGAACTATAGCAACGTCCACTTCTAGTCATACTACTAGAAACATTATCCACTGGACATTCACTAATATCTGCTGAGCAATCAGTGTGATAATTATAGGGAATAGCTTTGTTCGAGGTGTATGGTTGCTGTTTAGGCAAGAGAAAAGTAATGGGCGTGGCTGGAGTAATCATTACTTGTGGAGTAGTACTCATAGCAGGAATAAACAAAGTAACAGGAGTACTATCTGTGCAAAGAGTAGCAATAATGTCAAATTCTTCAAATATTGCATTGATAATAGGACCTTCATGCTTAGGCAAAGGATTATTAGCAATATTTGGAGATAATTTTTCTCCAGATGATTGTGAGGCAAATTTTAAAAGGCCCATCTCATGCAAGTCTTGAATACGATGTTTCAATGCAATACAATTATTTGTGTCATGGCCTATACCCCCACTATGGTATTCACACCTTGCATTAGGGTTATATGAAGGAGGAAGTGGATTAGATAGAGGTTTTGCTGGGATTGGCTCTATCCTTCCATGGTTCATTAACTGCTTGAACATGTCTGCATAACTAAGAGGAAATTTGTCAAATTTCCTAGGAATTTTTGCAGGTCTAGGTGGAACATTTGGTGATTGGACAGTGTTGTATGGAGATGTCTGAATGGAGGAATAATATGGCCGTGGCTGATATGGATTAGGTGAGTATGCTGGCTGATATGGATTTTGTCCCCTTGGTCGAGGAGAAGGATTTCTTGGAACATAAGTGGGTGGTGGCATTGAGTAGGTTTGGGAGAAAGGTGGTTTCACATAGACAGCACTGATTGATTGCCCAGAATCTTCCTTCTTTTTACCCTGAATATTGCCTCTTTTTAAAGAAACCTGACTTGTAGAAGAATTTTTCCATTGTTCAAACATTTTCTTCATTTCATTCATGTCAACCAATTCTCCTGATCTGATTGCATCTTCCACTCCTTCTCCAGCAGCAACTACTTCATGAAAACTAAAGGTAGAGCATACCGATAAACGATCACGATATGTACCCTTCATTGTACGTATAAAAGTAGTTGTAAGCTCATGATCTGTTAGCGGAGGTTGAACCTGTGATGCCATTGTACGCCACCTCTGTGCATATTCTTTGAATGATTCATCAAACTTCTTGCTCATTTTTCCCAAATCTTCTCGAGTTGGAGCTAAAAATGAGTTGAATGCATATTGTTTGAGAAATATAGAGGTGACATCATCCCAAGTCTTGATTTTGTTTTTGTCTAGAGTTGAGAACCAGATGTCTGCAGCACCAATTAGACTTTCTTGAAAAAAATGCATCATTAATGGTTCATTATCAGCGTATTGAGCCATTTTACGACAATACATGGATAAATGAGCTCTCGGACATCCGCTACCATCATATTTTGTGAATTCTGGCTTAAACTTAGGAGGAATTTGAATTTTTGGAAAAAAGCACAATGAATTAATATCCACTGGCCCATAATTTTGGATTCCCTGAATGGATTTTAAAGCATCCTCCATCTTTTGTAGTTTAGCTTCAACCCTTTTTCCCTCTTCACTTTCAGTAGGTCTTATCAAATTGCTTGATTCAGGCAGATTTATAACTGGCTGCCTTATTGTCTCAACTGATGGTATGTGAAGTGTAAAAGGAATCGGTTCTTCCATCTGACCTATCTTTTGATTAGGGATAGGAATTTGTTGAGATGGCATGTGAACAATTGGATCTTTTCCATGTGGCCTTCCTATGATAGTGGGATTATCAACAGGGGCAGAAAGTGGACCAGAAGCTCCACTAGACCCAATAGTTTGTTGACTGACTAATTGACAAAGTTGATTCAGCATAGATTCCATTTTAGTCATGCGGTCATCTGTGGATTCACCTCCAGTTGTGAGGGCGGCTGCACTTTCATTCGGATGCTCGGCCATTCTTGCTGTACGTGATCGTGTAAGAATGGTAGAACGACTATAAACTTTCTTTGATTTAGGAGCAATTGCTTCACTTTTCCTGTTCAATAATAAATAAATATTAATAAAATAAACTTTACCCCTGAATTTTGAATAAATCAATATTTATTCAAAATTCAAGGTATAACTAACAATTTTGGGATTTATAGTATTATGTTATGGACATGATGAATTTGAACTAAATATTTTATTAATGAAGGTTTATTGATACATTTCATTATACATCTTAGATTTTAACGACCACTTTGATAAAATCCATTGATCCATCCTCGTATCCATCTCAACTTCTGAATGAGTCCTTCTGTCGGTATGTTATGTTCCTCGAAGTCTGTTTCCTTGTATACTGCCTTCATCACTTGCAATCCTTCAGTAGCATTTTTTAAATTTTTCTGCATGATCCTCCGCATTTGAGTGGCTATCTGAGTTTGTTGTTCCATCTTTTTATGAGTTAGTAAATTTTCTTCATCGAGCTCCCGATACCTATATTGCCACTCTTCCATTTCTTGAGTCTTTCCTAGCAGTTGAGTTTTCAGGTCACTATTCTCTTGTTCAGTAGTATTGATCACCTTACTTAAATTCTGAACTTGATTTGTTAACCTGAGATTTCTTCTTTCTTTCTCTAAAAACTGCTCCTCTAGCCACGTACATCTCTTCTCTGATGATTCCAATTTTACCTCGAGCTCTAAATGCAAGTGTTTTACCCTTTTTACCGTTCGCTCTAATGACTCTGTTTTGTCTTCCAATTGTCGTTTAGCACTGGCTACCCTTTCTAATTCAAGCTTTAGCTGAGCAATCTCATCATCTTTCTCCTTTCTTGCCTTTTCTTTTTGATGGTTCTCAACTTGTAACTCTTCAGCTTGCTTCTGGAGATCTTCAATCATCACTTTCTGCTCCTTAACTAATACTGAATCTTGCCTATTTTCTTTGGGAACTATGTGGTTGTATCCTTTCAATACATGCTCCATACGCCAATTTTCATACTCAGCCAATACTTCTCCATGATGAGACTTCCTTGACAGTGGTTTTCTCCATGCATCCTTCATCTCAGCGAATTTTTCCTTAATCTCAGGCTTGCTGTAGGAGAGGCAATATTCATCAAGCATAGACATATTTACTTTGTGTTGTTGATCACCAAATTGTCGGGCCACCAATAATGGTGAATAACTTATCGCTCCTCGAATACCAATTAAGGGTACCCAAGGAAATTGTCCACAAGACTGAATGTAGCGTATGCTGCTAAAGGGCTTGGCTACCCAAATGATGTCATCCTTCTTCAACTCTCGTAGATATGTCTTCCATTGTCCCAGCATTCTTTTCTCTGTCTTTTCCTTCATAAAAAGGTTGAATTGCTCTGCTACGTTCGTGGCATATCGTCTGGGAAACATCTGAGCATTTTCTGACAAATGACTGTGTACCCAAACAGTGAGCATTTGAGTGCAGAATCTGAATTGTCCCGCGCCTTTATCACGAGCAAATTGTAATTCCCGAAGAGTTTCAGCTAGAATGGCAGGAGCTATATTAAGGCGACATCCTTCCATTTTATGCACTAATAGGATGACAGCAGAATCAACATACTCCTTTACTGAGGGAAACACCATTAGTCCAAGTATTCCAAGGGTAAACAATTTAATATGATATTCCTCTAAGTTCTCTTTAAGAGGAATATAACTTTCATAGAAACGATTCCATTGTAGCCCAAAGGTTTCTCCATCACTTCTTACAAATGGCTTGATATCTCCCAGTGGAATCCCTAAATAGCGTGCCAATAGTTTCTTCACCTCTTCTTGACTAGGCCTCAAGGAACTTTCATCTGGTATATAAATACTAGTAGAGCTGGGTATCTGAAGGATATTTTCATATTCTTCAATAGTAGGAAGCAAGTCAAAATCTTCGAAGGAAAAACACCTCATCTTGGAATTGTAGAAGTGGATGAGTGCTTTGAGTATCTCCCAATCAGGTTGAATGGACATAAGTGCTGCTACTCTTCCAAATTTCTTCTCAAATTCTGAATGTGTTTTTGCTGACATCCTTTTCCACAGACTTTTTAAACCCACCAGTGAAGTTTCTTTAATGCTCATCATTATTTTTGTTGGTTTTAGTGCAATTCCATCCATGTCCATATTCATAACTATAAATCCCAAAATTAACAAATATTAGCATAAATTTAAAAAATATTGCACAAAAAGAAAATAATAATAATAACAAGATTAACTATTTATTTTGTCCTAAACAATGATATTTCCTAATCTCACGGGTAGTTTTCTAAGTTGGCTGTCCTATGGATAGGTTTCTCATCTAAATTTACTATATGTGGTTACCTATTGGATGTTTTCCTTACGATCAGGCATTCCTCAATATTGATCCAATGAATCAATATCAAGTCCCACATATCTC
>JAVKLH010655343.1:0-10951 GCA_034783875.1 Desmognathus bairdi | reverse complement strand
GCTGGTCAGGGGTCGCACAGGACCCCTGCAGCTACTAGGGGCACCCAAGGGAACACCCTAAACCCTATGCTACTCATCCACACTGCCCAGCCTAGGGGTCCATTTGGCCCCTAGCTGGCAAACAAAAAAGAGAACACACACACACACAGATTGACTGTCCTCACACTTTTCCTTTTTTTTGTTCCAAACAGCATAATAGGCATAATAACCCTATTCCTGATAATGGAGCAAGCCAAAAACATCTGCAATGAAAACCACAAGAAAGCAAAAGATAGATCAAACCAATGGCAGTCCAGGGATGAGAGTTCCAGTAAATATGTAACCACAAACAGTTGCAACGGAATGGGTGATAGTAAGAATAGTGGCAGTTCACGACACACGTTCTCGTGGGGCCTCTTCTGACCACACAGTTTATATGCCCAGAAGTTATGATCCGGGCCAGGGACTGTCATTTTTCCCTCGAATGAACCACACAATAACCTCATTCCTGCTGGTGGAAAAAGGCAAGACAGGAATTTCAGCATGCTGCTTGTCCCCTGTGTTCCGGCCCCGTCCATGCGCATCAGACAGATGAGGACAAGTCTGGCCTGTTTCTCAGTCCCATTTAACAAATCCTTGTGAATGGACTCCTTCACCGCTGAAAGGGAGGCGTAGGCTGGATAGTATTTTTTTTTCATAAGACCCAGGCCAGCAGCACAACCTCTTCATCTCCCAGGAAAGTCAGATTATCTCGGCATAAAAAGAAACACAGTTTTCAGTTCACATGGTTCAAATGACAATCATTAACTTAATTTATCTCTATGCATAGCTGTCGTCCTCCGATGTCGTTCGTGGGTATTGGGGACGTTCAGAGTGGCCTCGGCGTGCTCCCAGCCCCACAGTGCAATGGCCGCTTCATTTACTCACAATCAAGCCGCCGCGCACCAGCCAATCAGTAAACCGCACCCGTCAGCCAATCACAACTCGGGCGCGCCGGCATGAATTCTATTTAGTCCTTGTTCTTACCTTCTTACGGCGCGTATTAACGAGCCGGTTACCCTCACCTTGCTCTCGCTCCCTTGAAACCCTTTTTTCGTCCTGACCGCTTCGGACTCGAATTCCTTGTTCTTCCTTGTTTGTTTGCCGTCCTGTTTACGGTGTTCTCACCCCTTGGCGTTTCATGAGTATCACTGTTTGGTCTTGCTCTGTCTCTTGCTCTGTCCTCTTGCATATGCGTCGCCGCCCTTGTTCTTGGGCGTGGTCCTTCCTCCTGTTTTTACAGTGCCCATCCGCCTTATTCTCAGGCTCCTGGAAGAGTACCAACAGTAGACGTGTTTCTCGCCAACTCTTTTCCACGCTGTGTTGTTTCCTTACACAATACGGCTCGAGTGCGCTTCTGCTCACCCGCCTCCTTAAGACCTGTAAACGCACCACCAGTGTTTTACCTAAGTTTGCGTTTACTTTGAGCGTCACTCGCCTGCTTGGCCTTATCTCCTTTTCCTTCTACATGTTTAGAATCAAACTCCGAAAACGCCATTCCTAACATCCTCTTCCTACCTTGTGTCTTGGACACCAACCGCTTTCTCTCATTGGTTGGTTTGGTGCAAATGTGTTTTGTGTCTTATACTTCTTCCTTAGGTTCCAGTTTTCAGACCCACCTTTAGTGCTAGTCTAGTACCTTGCTTGGTTAGGTCCTTAGGTTGCAGTCCTCTAGTACTTCCTGCTTACACAAGTTGTCTCCCTTTTTGGGCATATTTGCACCACTCTGGGTTTTTCTCCTTCTACAGGTTTTCCCAGAGATTAGCGTCTTGCCGCCAGCTGTAATTCGTGATACGGGTTACGGTAGGCGGCGCTTCGCAAACGCTTCAGCCACGCCTGGATACAGAGGTAAGCCTGCCTACGTGTGACAATAGCTTACATGGCACGATACTGAGTGCCCTATTTCAGAACGGGTGGTCCAATGCTGAAGAAAAACATAAAAGCCTCTGCTCCATCCACAACTTATCTTTCCTAACATAATAATACAAACATCCCAGCCCACTAATTTTCACCCTTCTGTCAGACAATCTTGCTAACCCACAAGCATCCTATCATGCCCTAAAATCACCTATTCATTATCCCAAATCTGAAACTTTTAACAAAGAGTCCGTCTGGCTTGCATTCTTTATTCTCTGCTTCTAGAATTTGACACCGGCACTGCATCAGCAAACTGGAGCTCAGTATACATAAAAAACTCATGTTGACACCGGCAAAGTCTCTATCAACAAATCACTACTTCAGTTCTTCACTCAGCATTGTACACAGTCTCAGGACACAGTCTATCTATTGGTTTCGCATTGCAATTCTTCCTTTGTTTACACAGATTATTGCTTATCAGCAGGCGTATGACGACAAGTGCCTTGGTCTGTCTTCATTTTTTTCAAGCGCTACAGGATGGCCCAATGTTGTTTTGTTTTCAGATGGACTGCTCCCGCTTCATCAGCTGGCATGAGGTGACTAGGTTGGTTTTTTTTTTGGCACACAGGCTGCTTCCAGCGATGGCTGCTCGCTCGCTTATAGTTCACATTGCGACATACTGCTTTCAGTCTCTTGCTTCTGGGCACTAACCTTGTTCCCGTGAGCCTATTACATCTGACCTTGTGGCTTTGGTGCAGCATTGACTCTTTCCTCTTCATGGCATTCTTCCATGCCTGCAACCTCTGCTCTCTGCATTACATCAGACCAAAAGGCTTTATCCAGGAACTTCATCCCTTCGCACTTGCATCACACAGAACCCACGAAGCTTGGTGCTGCCTCTTCACCTTCTGCCACCAGACACCAGGAGGCTTTGTTTGTTCTTCCTTCTTGCGGCAAGCCAGATTTCCTACTCTATCACTAAAATATGTACCTATTTCCTTACCTAAAATCTCAAAAACCCCACTCTTAAGTTTGACCTCAACTTCACCCTCTGCTTTCCCAAAAAAGTCCTTTAACTAAAATGCAAAAGAAAAAGAAAAAATAATCAAATGTCTTCAAAATCACTAGGCTGCAAGGCTATTTTGAAATGCCAGGTCTTGAATGCTGTCACTTTTTCTAACAACAAGAATGGTTGCGGTGCCTAGGGACTGGCCTTCTTGTTACAAACCTGATAAAAAATCCAATGTGTTCATGAGCTAATAATACTTGTTCTAACTTTTCTTAAATTCATTAACAGTCATTCCCTTTATGTTAACTGAATTGCTTTCATACTACTATCAATGACCAGCATTCTCAAAATTGAAAACAATACTAAAAAAAATCCTTCATCAAACACACAAAAACAACTTAATTTTTTCGTAGGCCAAATCTGAAACTTCAACAGTGGAGCACCACATTTGTTCTCTTGACTTTTTCTTTTTTTTCTATTTCAAAGTGAAAACCCAGTTGCACTGGCTTTCTATCACAATGGACAATGGACATAAATTGCAGGGAGGCTTGTAGGTCAATGGGGATAGAGAGAGAAGTTTTTAATTACAGTAAACAAGGGGATGGCAGCAACACAAAGGGGGTAATTACATTGAAGCTCCAGCCAGTCTAGCTGCTGGCCAGCAATTGGGGAAAGGAAGTCTTTATAAGGGAAGGTTAGTCAGGGCATAACTGGTGAAGGGGGTTAGTCTGAGGAGGGAGGTGACTGGGGACATTCCAATGACACACAAACACAGAAAGTTTCAGGCTGGGGGAGGCTAGAGGAAGGAAAGGAGGAGCTGAGGGGGGAGAAGCTTCACTGAGGCAGAGACAGATGAGGGCTGCCAAGTGCCAGGTGGCCATAGAGTAGGGCAAGAGTGGTGGGGGAACTGTGGTGTGGCTCACTGGGTATGCTGGCAGAGGTAGTGGGGCAGAGCGTAGTGGTCACAGACATACACAGTGACACAAATATACATTTGGGTAAAATATAGTACAGGAAATAAATTGGTTAGCAAGGGAATATGGAAATGATGCATTTACAAGGGAAATAAGCAGAAAAAAGGAGGGTGGGTACAGCAGGGTCAACAGCAATATGCAGAGGACAGAGGCTGACCTTAAAAAGCACTGGCAGGACCTCAAGGTAGGTGAACATGCCATGTCACATCTACAGCTTTACTATCTCTGTCCCTGCAATCACCACCCCTTCCACTAACCACCCACCCGCTCTCAAACCCATCTCACCTCCCTCATTCTCCCCTCTCACCTGTCCCCTTCCTCCACCTTTCACCTCCCTCACCACTAGAATCTGTTTGGATTACACTGTTATTGGAAAGTGTGATGTTATGTGATGGCTCTGTGAGTGCCATGCACACAGGCCATAGCTCACACCTCATATCAACTCCCATCTCTCCACACAGGTCTGTGTCAGGAGGCTGGTGTCCTAGCACAAGAGGGCCACTCTGGCCATGGGCAGAGGCACACTGCACCTACTGCAATTGAAGCCTTGGGAGGAGCATTGCCATGGCTTATTGGCTGAAATTGCCCTGGAGGGCTTTGGTAGCTCAAAGTATGGGGCAGAGACACCGGATGATGAGCCAGGTGAGAACAAAGCCCATATCCAGTACCCATATCATCACACCACCAGCCACAGATTGGCTAGAAGCCAAAGTGGCCTGAATGCTAGCAGTACAGGCAATGTAGTTGGATTCCAGGGGCGGAGGATGACTGTCTTATCATCCAGCAGAAAAGGTACAACTGAGTGCAAAGGCCACATAGCTATGTACCAGGTCAATGTGCCAGTTCCATCATGCCAGACATGGAGGTAGCCCTCACATGCCTGCACTGACAACAATGATGGGTCATGGGTGGAGTGGGCTCACAATTGAAAGGCCAAACACCATCACATGCCAGCTCATGAGATCAAAGCAAATGAATTGCGGTTAAGTGGGCCCCCTAGGGTCAACTGTGCAGTGGTGCACAAGTGGTGCAGTTGTTCCCATGACAGCAACAGATATCAGATTTGACATCAACACCACTTGGGCATAGCTGTGACATGACCATGAGTACCATGACGGTACACATAATGGCACATCACAGAGGCAAAGAAGCTGTGATCCAGGTCACCAGTGGCATTACTGACACCACCCATCAACAGCCTGCAGTCAGATGGCATCAGGTCCAACAACTCCAAGCCACTGCTAGGCAACTGCAACAGAATTGCCACTGTGCAGAGGTACCCCCATTGGTCATCATTGTGCTGCTGGATCTCCTAGTACTCAGAAGAGAGTGAGTAAATGGAAACCCACTTCAGACTCTTCTGACAGTCCCCATGAACTGCACAGAGGAGAAAAAGGGGACTCCAGCCAGGAACCAGTGAACATCCTGGAAGTCAGCACCTGAAATGACAAGAACAAGAGACTCGATTTAGGCAGGGTAAATATAACAGGAGAGTTCTAGGACTTAGGCTTCAGAACTAGTATCATGCTCAGCAATGAGAACCCCCAGTGGCCAGTTCAGACAGCATGATGGAGGGAGTGCCATTCTCAGTGTCAGTAAACAGGCAGAGGTCAAAACCAGGCATAAACAAGTCAGTACAGGCAGGGTCTGGAACTAGGATTCAGGAAGGCCAAGGTACAAAACTAGGGCTAAGTAGTGCAGGTCACAAGTCAGGCTAAAGTCAGCAACAAACAGTCCATCAGACAAGACACACCACACTGGAGTTAGAACAGGTCAGGAACAGGTACCCCACACTGGAGTCATGGCAGAAAGCTAAAAACAAGGCAAGCATCAGGCAGAAATAAAAAGGCCAAGGTACAGACATGGACAAGACAGAAGCATGTCACAAACCAAGCAGAAGTGGTGCCAAAAGATCCAAGGGGCACTCGTTGCTAAAATTGAAAAGCATATTGGGATTATTAAGACCAAACTTTCCTTTATGCCCCCTACTGTCACCCCTGACCCTCAAGTCAATAGGAATCCACGTCATCCTGCCCCTGAGCCAATCTGGTCTTATCTATGAAATCCACCTCTTACAAGGTTGACCTGGTTACGGCAGATATTATAAAGAATTCCATTGTAGTTTTGGCTCCCCTTATTGCCAAAATCATTAACATCTCTTTTTCCTCAGGCCTGGTTCCCCAAGTGTTGAAGGAATCTTGGATTACGCCCCTGCTTAAAAAAGCTAGACTTGATCCCTTTGACCCACTCAGCTATCGTCCAATAACCAATGTTTCTTTTATTTTGAAAATTTTGGACTTGGTTGCCCACAATCAAATACGCCTTTACTTGGAAAATAATAGTCTTTTAAACCCAAGGCAATCTGGGTTCCGTAAAGGCTTTGGCACCGAGTCAGCTTTGCTTGATCTCAAGAATAATCTGGCAAAAATTATAGATAAAGGGAACAATGCACTACTTATTTTATTAGATCTAAGTGCCGCCTTTGATCTTGTTGATCATGGTTTATTGGTCCAAAGGTTGTTGAATACTTTTTACTTTTCCCCTCAGGCAGCAAACTGGCTTAAGTCATTCCTAGCGGAACGCACAGCCAGGGTTTTTATTGGTGATGTCGTCGCTGACCCCACCCCACTGGTCAGAGGGGTCCCTCAAGGTTCATGCCTATCACCTACTTTGTATAACCTATATACACGCCCCCTATTTGATAAGCTTGACCAGTTGGGAGTGGGGGTTTACCAACTATGCGGACGACACACAGATTGTTATTCCTTTATCCGGCTGTTATGTTTCTGACCTGGCTCATGTTCAATCTATCTTTAATGTAATTCAGGTGTGGATGGCGCAGAACAGGCTCGCGCTTAACAACGGCAAGACGGAGATGCTTCTTCTTGGCACTAAGCACCGTCTGAGCTTGCTGTCGCCTGAGTACGCTGCGTTTGATATTGAGGGCTGTTCCATCAAGACTGTCTCTGCGGTTAAGACCCTTGGTGTTTGGCTGGATGCCAACCTTGCCATGACAAAATACATTTTAAAAACTAAATCTGCCTGTTCTTACGCTCTGAAACTTATACTGCAGATTAGGAACTACCTAACCAAACCTAACCTAGTGAGTGTTGCGGGAGCTCTGATAAATTCCCGCTTAGACTATTGTAATAGTCTATTGGCAGGCGTGGACAAGAAAGTGCTTCACACTTTACAAATCGTTCAAAATAATGCCGTCCGTGCCGTGAGTGGCCTCTCGCGCAGAGATCATGTATCTCAGGCCAGAAGAGACTTGCACTGGCTCCCTGTGCAGCAGAGAGTGGCTTTTAAGATCTGCTCATTAGCTCACAGATGTCTGCACAACTCTGCCCCGGCCTACTTATCCGATTGTATCTCAATCCACACGCCTTCAAGATCTTTAAGATCTGAGGGGGTGCTGCGAATTAATCCCCCTAAATTCTGATGCCCAGGCAGCGGCATGTTGGAACTCCCTTCCTGTCAATCTTAAATATATTGAAAATGTTCAGGCTTTCAAGAATGGACTAAAGACAACTCTTTTTCGGGATCCAACATGCATCTTTTTCTCTCACTTATATGATGTAACCCCATTGTTTGACCCAGTCTGCTGACCCTTCTGGATGATGATTGTGTTTTTATGTACTCGGTGTGCTCTGAGGCCTAAGGGCGAGGGACACGTAAAATAAAATAATTTACCTACTTACTTACTTACTAGAAGTACAGGCAGAGATTCAGCATTCACAGGTCACCTGATTCAACCCTTGAAGGAAAAAGAGGACTTGAGGGAATACCTCAAACTGTTTGAATCCATATGTGCTCCAGGAGAGGTCCCTGTGGCAGAACAGGGTCGCTTACTGGTCAGTTTATTAACTGGTAAATCCTAGAGGGTGGTGATGAGTGCCACACCCAGGGTACTCAATGATTACATGCAGATGAGGGCTTTCTTGCACAAGAGTGTTGACTTCATCACATACTCCTTTCAATTTTCCCAGAGGAGTCAGACCAGAGGGCCCTTCTCAGGCACAGCAGTTGCACTTGGGACTGCTGGATGGCCCTGGAGAAGGCTACCACCCTGGAAGCAGTGAAGGATGTCTGCATGAGGGAGTTTCTGGTTAAATCTGCCTCAGACCCTCCCCGAATTGTCCTACTGGATGCAGGGCAAATGACTGCTGCTGAGATGGCGCAAAAGGCCCACAGCTGGGAAAAGAACCACCAGCATGTGAAGGCTCAATCAGCAGCAGCCAAGAATGCCACTGTGCCCAACAGTGGGTAGACTGCAAAGAGGGGAAATGCTACTTTTAATAATAATGCAACTTCCTCCCATAGCAGAAAAGAGGGAAGTCAGGCTCAGGTACTGGTAAGAACCAGGAATCAGGCAAGGGTTCTTCTGCCATGGGGAAGGGAGGGTCCCAGGCCCCAGGTAAGGGGGAGGTTCAGAGCACCAGGAAAGGGACTTCCTATCTTAAGAAGAGTGGGAAACCGAGACAGAGGTACCAGTGTTACCTCTGTGGGAAGAGTGCTCACTTCAGAAATGATTGCACATCCCAGAAGGCCAAGAGCCCTCAGCAGAGAAAGTACATTTTGTGTCTGAGGCTGGAGAGGTGGTGGAGCATGTGGGCTCCATACAAGATCACTCCAGGGCAGAGGGGGAGCTAACTCCAGTCTTGAAGAGAGAGATAATGATACTCTCTCTGAATGGTGATACCATTCCAGCCCTTCCAGATTCTGGTGCCTCACTCACCTGTGTCAAGGCTGACCAGGTCCTGCCAACCCAGTACAAAGGTAAGGTAGTCCCAGTGGACCACACAGATGGCTACCAGGGTGAGGTCCCCCTGGCTAGGGTGAAGCTCACCTGGGAGGGAGATGAGGGTCTTGAGGGGATCCTTCATCAAATAGGGTTGTGTGAGACCTAGAAGCTGTACTGCTATTTTGGGATGGATTACCTGAAGGAGATGAGGGCTGCTGTCACAAACCCAGAAAAGAGCAATGGCCAAACTGACCACCTGGGAGACTCTACTAGCCGCGATACAAAAACTTTGAATAAATAAAAATAAATAAATAACTGCCTGAGTGACAAGAAGAGGGTAGGGTGGCAATTCAAGACCATTGTAAGGTGCCTTGCTGAATAGTTATGTTATGTTAACGGGTATTTTTATAGCGCCCATAGATGCAGCAGAAGCTTTACGGTGCTATCCTTGCACCCTTCGAATCATATTTTAAATATTTACACGTTTCAATTAACATCTAGTATTTCAGTTTAACTATAGGAGGCAGAGCAATTACTAGAGCAGTGGACATAAACATAAGACTCGCTTTCTAACCAGTTAGCTGACAGAGGACCAGAGCACATCAGAGGGAGAGCCAGACACAAGAGCCCAATAGAGACAAAACATAATGCTACTCCACTGTGTGATGGCTTGCAGTCAATCCCACCCAGTTGGCCTTTAACTCCACAGGTGACAGCTCAAAACCCTACCAGACCTAGAGAGCGCTTCATGGCCCCATTTGGCTAGGCCCTGATACTGCAGCAGAAATATGAGCGTGACTTATAAAACACTGTACAAACATAAGCTAACAGATGCACGCAAAGTGTATATTTATATAAGAAAACACACACATATATAAATTCACTGAAAAAACCTTTATTTATTTTATTTATTTAAAAAGTTTTATATAGCGACTACGGGCCGTAGCCATTGAGCCGCTGCAACAATACATTGAATCACAACACAACATCACATCACACATCACAACACAAAGATTTAAAATGGAAAAAAATAAAATTCCCAAAAAAAAAAGGTCCGGGGTTAAAAAACCTAGGTAACTCTCCTGGGAACATAAAAACCGTGGGCCACCATGTTGGCCTTTTTATTTTCGATTGCTTGCAGGATTTGCTGGATATTGTCTCTCCTGAGCAACGGAGGTGAAGACAGGCCTCTGACCCCACCAGGGGCTGGTAGAGTTGTCGAACCATTGCACAGCTTTCACATGTTCCACTTTAATCTGATTATTATCGTAGGTGGAATACGATATCGTTGACGAGATTGATTTAACTGTCTCGCAATACTCAATGTGTAAGTGGTCCCATAGGTCAGGGGTTTCAACACTGGCCAGTGAGGAAATTTTATCGAGAAGGTTAGAGAAATCAATGGATTCAATAAATTTCCAGTTGGTACGTAAACCCTGTGAAATATAGACAGCATTTTTGTACAGTCGGTTGAAAGACTTGGGGCAGCAAGTTTGTTACAGCATACCCACAGTTGGGCGTGATCACTCACCTCACGCCAAACTAATTTTGGTGATTCAAAGAAATGGAAATGGTCCATCTTTACAAGAATTGAGTCCAAACATGAGCGCGAGGTTCCTCTAACAAAAGTAAAGTCATCGCATTGAACAGTATGAAATCTTCCATTTATAGGAGTCATCCTGTTTCCCACTACCAAGGATGACAACATGGATTCTTGTAGGGTCGGTTTCCTATAAGTATACAGTGAGGAAGCATACCAAGGAGGAAGTGATGAATATAAAGAGGCCCAATCCTCGTACAGGGCTGGGTTAGACAAACAAAGATTGAAATCCCCAGCCCAAATAAAAATATCATTAGAGAAATTATCCTGTAAATAGCTCAGTAGAGAAGAAAATTTATTCACAAATACCACAAACCTATCTTTTGTTAAATAAAAAGGCCTAACATAGCCTAACATAGCAATTAAATTAGAAATGACGAAGCATTCTTAATGCTACGATGCCTGGGATGTCAGCCCAGACAAGGAAAAAAAGTCCACTTTGCTTGAAGAGTGATTAAAGTTGCCACACCCCTACTGCTGTGTCCAAAAGCTGACGGTTTTGCATGTTGGAATATGGCTTGGAACCCATCAAAGGAAACTTCCTTGCGAGACCAAGTCTCTTGTAAGCAAATAAATGATGCTTCTTTTAAGGCTGTCCATTCTTCATTAGAAATAACGTTGCTTAATCCAGAGCAGTTCAGGGTAAGGCCCCAGACTTGATAAGGCCACCCTTATTCTCAGGAGGCATACGCTAGTAGGGAGTCATCAGAGACTAGATGATCAGAAGAGGTGACTTGAGAAGGGGATAA
>JAVKLH010644276.1:0-10958 GCA_034783875.1 Desmognathus bairdi | reverse complement strand
CTAACGTCGCGATAGCAGACTCCGACTGAGGCTTGGAACGCACTGTCTCCCTCCATAGGATTTTGCATTGGTTTGGGCGCTTGAGGAAACGACTTGTACTGGGAAGTGCACATACGTGCAGCTGAACATCGCACTACTCCTTTAACCACAAGAGGGGTCGATCTAGCTACATATGTAAGAAGCTAGTAGTATCCATCATCACACAAACACTTACATAGAACGAGCTTGTCTAAGTCAAGGCAATATTTACTTATTTCAAAACTTTATTTTGTCTCGTAAGAACATACAAAAGGTATAAAATCTAAAATGATCACAACAAGAGCGACTAAGTCAGTCTTGGTATGTAAAGCTAATTTTACATGTGGTGTGTACGCAAGGGAGCGTATATAGTCAATTAAAGAAACATATGACACGACGAGACCTGTCCTCGCCTTCTTTCACCCTAAGGCAGAACAAAGTCAGATGCCTGGGGGTGATGGAAGGCTCACAATCCTCCCTACGAGGTACAGGCTCAAATCGTCACACTGTATAGCTCAAAAGAGCAGTCGACAATTGTTTCGGCCTTTTATCATTTTTACGGCCTTCATCAGGACACCAAGTTAATCACTATTGTACACAATCAAAGATGGTAATCAGAATACAACATCCACATATGAAACTTCAATTAAAAATTTGTATTGGATAAAAAACAGAAATGAGAGGAGACAAAAAGTTAAAAACATGCTGTTAGACAAAATGCCACTGTTGGTCCAAGAAATCAATCAAAGTTGTAAACATGACTGTAAACAATAAATACAGTTATGTAAAAAATCAAAGTAATCAGGCTCAGAAGAAAAAGGATGGAAAGAAGAACCCAAAGATAAGTCATGAAAGACCAGATGCCACGTTTAATAAGCTAGATTGAGAAAACTCTATACTACAGCGATATCTGTGTACAGTGAAACAAGCGTCATGCTTCGGGGTGTTGGTGAAGTTAATAAAGTAACCCATGCCTATAAGAAAACTATTTCAGTCATTTCAAATAACGCCAAGTATTGCCACAGCGCCGGTACTGCAATATTAATTAGTATCATTGGTTGACACGGCAGTGTGTTATTAATTGACATATAACACCCGTGATACAAAGAGCCCCAAGTATGAACCACGTGTTGTAAAAGTAATAAACATAGATGCCAGAACTGACAATACCTTCATAGTCACTGTACGCAGCAAACAGTCTGCAAACGCTAACAAAGTAAATTTGTGTCAGCCGTATGAGTCGTTTAAAAAGCCATAGTCCAATTTGTGACAAAAGGATATAAACACGTACCTGGAGACACAAGGTAACAAGAGTGTAATGTATCCACGTTGCCAAACCCGCGAATGGGTTAATATACCCAGAGTTGGAAGCGGTGCGGGCACATAGCGTCTAAAAAGGAAAACAACATCAAGTCGCGTGACGCATCTGCCAATCAAAATGGAAACCAACTAATAGGGCAAGGGACATAGATGATAGGGGTGTCGGCCAAAAACATACGGAGGAAGAAAAATACGGGGAAAGGCAAAGAAAGCTTACCCAGTGAATGGACCGCAACACGAAGTACACAGCAATTACTGACGCTGTGGCGTGGTTCGGCTGGGAGAGGCGCTTAGCTAAACGTAGCATGCAGCCAATGGGCATGCAGCAGGGGAGAAGTCGCCTAAAAGGCTAGTATGGCAACGTGAACGCAAAAAACACACGGGCGCCATATTGGGCGAGAAAACCAAACGAATAAATGGATTGAAAACGTAGGGTCCTGTGATATATACAGTAATCAAAGGGCCAAGATGAAAAATAGGCATTCATAGAAATACGAGGCCATGGAATTGTTTAATGAGTTTTTAATAAAAACGAAGTAAAAAAACAAAAAACAAAAAATGATAATGCCAGCAAAAGCCACAGCATGATCCAACAATTGGAAACTCTAAGAATAGAGTCCATATGCACAGAATGGAAATGGCAAACATTAATGCCAATAAGGCAAGGACAGGGGCCATAACAAAAAAAGGAATTATATTTATTTTCTATATGGACCCCACACCTAGTAGCAGCCATAGAAAGGGATCTTAAAAAGGTGTGGCATAAAAAATAGATGTATGTACGTCAAGCACAACCACAATGACGGGTTTGAAAACACTGTCCAACCAGTGGCCCGGGAAAGGGCCAAGTTCCATGATTGTATGCGGAACCCATCTAGTAGCAATACATAAAACTGGGCATAAAGAGAGTCACCCAAAAAGTGTGAGAAGAAACAAAGATCAGATGTTCATACAAAATACAATTTTAGATCTGTATTCTTCACTTGTGCGTTCTGGCATCACGTGCTAATGCTTTCCACTCAATATTTTCGTTAAGGCCATATTTCACTGTTTCCAAGGTGTAAATCCACCATTGTTCCCGCCGTCTTAGTTTTTGTTCTAGGTTTCCTCGTCTTCTGCCCAATTGGACTTTTTCAATGACAAACCATTTGAGGTCTTGTTCTGAGTGTTTCAAGGTAGTGAAATGTTCAACCAACGGAGCATTCGCAGTATCACATCTGATGCAAGATTTGTGTTTACTAATTCTTGCTCTTACTTCCTGGGTAGTTTTACCGATGTACAGCAAATCACAGGGACATTGAATAGCATATACAACATTACAGCTGAGACAATTAGTATGACATTCAAGTTTCCAAGTACGTTGTCTGTAACTGAATTGGTCCAACTCAATAGTCTGGTCGCAAGCAACACAATCGCCACATTTATAGTGGCCTATAATGGGAGGTAAACTGAGCAAGGTTTCTAAGGCATTTGGAGGTTTTTGAACAGCAGGTTCGCGATAAGAGGAAGTAAGAATGTCACGCAAATTTCTCTGCCTCTTATAAGCAAACAGAGGTTTAGGTAAAAATTTTTCGGAAGTATTCAAAACATGCCAATTCTTACAGATACTCTGACGGAGCCAGGTGCTCAAAGTGTCATAGGTAGTAACACATACAGTCTGATCGGTTTTATCTTTTTTGTAAGCAAATTCATCAGAGAGGAGCCATTCTCTATGATTATATCTGGCTCTTTTTTTAGCACGCCGAATGAGGTAGCTTGGATAGCCTCTGGCCTGTAATTTAGAACTAAGAATATTGGACTGAATATCAAAATCCGCTAGAGTACTGCAGTTACGGCGGAGGCGAATAAATTGCCCAAAGGGAAGGTTTTCTTTGATGTGCTTGGGATGGAAACTATTGAATTGGAGCAGCGTGTTTCTGTCAGTGGATTTCCTATACAAATCCATGAAAATATGCTCACCATCATTTTTTATCAGAAGATCTAAAAAGGCAAGTTCTTTATTACTGTGATTCTCAGTAAAATGCAAATTAGTGTCACATGAGTTTAACCAGGTCAAAAAGTTATATATCCCATCTTCAGAGCCCTGCCAAATAAAGAAAACATCATCGATATACCGTGACCATTTTTTGATGTTATTGACAAAGGGGTTATCCTGTGTATAAATGTATAGTTCCTCAAAGTTCGCAACGTATAAATTTGCCACACTTGGTGCAAAGGTTGCACCCATTGCAACTCCCTTCCTCTGTAGATAGATGTCTTTCTTGAATAAAAAGTAGTTTTTACTTAAAGCCAAATAGGCACATTCTAGAATGAATGCGGTAGGGCAGCGAAACGGGTGTGTTCTAAGGTTGAGAACATGTTCTAATACCACTAATGCTGCTTCTTGAGGTATATTCGTGTAAAGAGCTTCTATGTCTAATGTGACTAGCCAGTTACAGGATGGATCAAATTCATAACCTTCAAGTCTCTTGATCATTGCAGAAGTATCTTTAACATAAGAAGACATATCTAAGACAAAGGGTCGTAGGTAAGTATCGACAAATTTAGATAAAGGTTCTAATACTGATGCGATACCTGAAATAATAGGGCGCCCTGGAGGAGCCTGAGAGTTTTTATGTATTTTAGGAAGAATGTAAATACATGGTATTCGTGGAAACTCATTTATGAGAAATTTAGACTCTGCAAGGCTAATCCAATCCTGTTCAAGGGCATGCATAACCAAAGATTTGATATCAGATATCAATTCAGAAGTGGGGTCGTGGTTCAACAAACAATAGTGATCACGATTGCTCAATTGTTTTAAAATTTCTGCTTCATATAAGTCGGTGTCCCATATCACTATCCCCCCGCCTTTATCGGCGCTTTTGATGGTAATACTTGTGTCGGCCTTAAGAGACTTTAGTGCTGCATTTTGTTCTTTAGATAAGTTAAAGATCTTCCTTCTGCTCTTCTTTTCTATTTTTTCTAAGTCAAAGAGCACCAGTTGTTCAAATGTTAATATCTCAGGCCCGACCTGTAGGTTAGAGGGGGTAAAGTCAGAGGGTGGATAGAGACCCGACTCATTAGGTGGTGATGAAGAGGCTTGGCCCTCAAAAAAATGTTTAAGTCGAATGGAGCGAAAAAAATTGGTCAATTCAATACGTGTTTGAAAACCATCATGCCCTTGAATAGGAACAAAAGAGAGGCCATGACTAAGTACTTCAATCTCATGGCTGGTAAGGATATGATGAGATAGATTGAAAATAGGAATCTCTAAATTTACAGTCTGGTTAACCACGGAAATAAGTTCAGAGGTGACAACTGGGTTGGGGACATTAATCACTGGAGCCTGGGTATTTAGTTGTTCTTCGGTCTGGTTTGCATGCCTTGATATTGGAAGTGGGGGCCTCGTCGGCCTCTGCCTCGCCTGTGACCTCGTCCAAAAAAAGGACGTTTTTGTTGGGGGTTTTGGGATTCATCATCAGAGCCACTGTCAATGGAAGAGCCATTAAAGGTGACTTTGCGTCCAGAGTTGTTCCTCTTCCGTTTACTAGTAAAGGAATTATTAGGTGTAGAGTGATTTTTTTGGGAAAAGGAATTTTTCCATGTCGGATTAGACTGATAGAAATCATCATTGAGATATGGGTAGGCCTTCTCTTTTGAAAAGTTCTTTAAATCTTTTTTCAATTTATCCACCTTCTGAGAAAGTAGATCGGCCTTAAAATCTGCAATGCATTTCTCCAACTCGTCTAATTTTTTCCTGGCCTCTACGATAGCAGTATTACTAGCGATTTTTTCTACCTCTTCAATAATAACAGCTTCTTCCTGTGACAGGAGCTCTATGGCAGTCTCTATTGTTAATGCCATCCAATCACTTGAGCATTTATTAGCAATATGACTCCAGTTTGTAAGATATGGTTTGTATGTCACAAAAACTCTTGGAGTATTGCGGACAATCATCCCATCCGGAATGATATTAGCTCTAAGGTATTCTGCCATAAATTTTCCATGAAACTCTGTTCTTACTTTGTGTTTTTTTAAATTTGATATGTTATCAATATCAGACTGGTGCGCAAGTGTATTGGTGGCATTATCATCATCAAACAATAACGAGTCACCAACTAATTTGGTGATTTCGTCACAGGTATATGTTTTTAAGGTCAATTTTTCCATGATCAAAATCGAAATCAAAACACAGATCGATAGAACACAATTTTTAGACAGAATAGTCAATGGGTGATGTCTACAGTATGCAAAACTTGGTTAAAAAATACCGGACCCACAGATCCCAAAAGGAATCGTGCTACTAATCCTTTAACCACAAGAGGGGTCGATCTAGCTACATATGTAAGGGGCTAGTACTATCCATCATCACACAAACACTTACATAGAACGAACTTGTCTAAGTCAAGGCAATATTTACTTATTTGAAAAACTTTATTTTGTCTCGTAAGAACATACAAAAGGGTATAAAAGTTAAAAAAGTCACACAAGAGCGACAAAGTCAGTCTTGGTATGTAAAACTAATTTTACATGTGGTGTGTACGCAAGAGAGCGTAAATAGTCAGTTAAAGAGACATATGATACGACGAGACCTATCCTCGCCTTCTTTCACCCTGAGGCAGAACAAAGTCAGATGCCTGGGGGTGGTGGAAGGCTCACAATCCTCCCTACGAGGTACAGGCTCCAATCGTTATATTGTATGGCTCAAAAGAGCAGTCGACAATTGTTTCGGCCTAATATCATTTTTACGGCCTTCATCAGGACATTAAATTGATTATTAATGTACACAATCAAAGATGGTAATCAGAATACAACATCCACATATGCAACTTTCAATTAAAACTGTATAAAAAACAAGAAAAGAAGGAGACAAAAGGTTAAAAACATACTGTTAGACAAAATCACATTGTTGATCCAAGAGCTCAATCAAGATTGTAAACATGACTGTAAGCAATAAATACAATTATGTAAAAAATCAAAGTAATCAGGCTCAGAAAAAGAAGGATGGAGAAAAGAACCCAAAGATTAGTCATAGAAAACCAGATGCCACGTTTAATAAGTTCTATACTCCAGCAAAATAAGTGTTCAGTGCGGCGAGCGTTATGCTATGGGGTGTTGGTGAAGTTAATAAAATGACCCATGCCTACAAGGAGAAAAGACCCCAATTAGACCACTTTAAATGACGCCAAATATTGCCCGAACGCCGGTACTACAATGTTAGTTAGTATCGTAGGGTGACACGGCGGTGTGTTGTTATTTGGCACATAGCTCCCGTGATACAAAAAGCCCCAAATGTAAACCACGTATAACTCCCGTGATGCACAGAGCCCAAGGTATGAGCCACGTGTTATAGACATAGATGCCAAAGCTGACAAGTACCTTCATGGTCACTATACGCAGCAAACAGTCTGCGAGCACTAGAGAGAAATAAATTTGTGTCAGCCAAATGAATAGTTTAAAGGAGCCGTAATCCAATTAATGGCAAAAGAAAAAACACACGTACCTGGGGACACAGGGTAACAAAAGTGTAGTGTATCCACGTTGTTTTAAACCGCAAAAGGGTTAATATACCCAAAGTTGGAAATTGTGCGGGCACATAGCGTCTACAAAAAAAGAAGTATCGAGTCACGTAAGGCGTCTGCCATTTGAAATGGAGATCAAATAATAGGGCCAAGGACATAAGTGATAGAAGTAAAAATCAAAAAACACCTCAAATAGCAAAGCGGACTTACCCGATGAATGGACCGCGCACACGAAGTACACAGCAATTACTAACGCTGTGGCGTGGTTCGGCTGGAGACACGCTTAGCTAAACGTAGCATGCAGCCAATGGGCATGCAGCTCAGGAAAAGTCACCTGAGAGACTAGTATGGTGACGCGAACGCACAAGACACACGGGCGCCATGTTGGACGGACAGATCGAATGAGTCAATGAATAGGAAGCATAGGGGCCTGTGTAATATACAGTAATAAAAGGGCCAAGCACACAACTTAGGCATTCGTAAAAATACGAGAAAATAATAAGGACACCAGCAAATGCCACAGCTCGTTCCCGCAGACAAAAAAACGGAAATAAAATCCATACGTATACATTACAGGAGGTAAACATTGATGCCATTAAGGCAGGACTGGGGTCATAACAACAGATGTGGAATTCTGATTATTTTATATATGAACCCCATATCTACTAGCCATCATAGACACAGACTTTAAGAGGGTGTGGCATAAAGGTAGATGTGTGTACGTCAGGCACGATTGCAGAGATGGATATAAGAACACTGCACAACCAAAGGCGGGGCGGAGTTCCAAAAATGTCAATAAAGCCGGTCTGGTGGCAATACATAAAGCTAGATGTAAGGCAAGTCACCCAGTGTATGTGAAGAGAAACAAAGATCAGATGTTCAAACAAAATACAGTTTAAGATCTATATTCTTCACTTTTGTGTTCTGGCATCACGTGCTAATGCTTTCCACTCAATATTTTCGTTAAGGCCATATTTTACTGTTTCCAAGGTGTAGATCCACCATTGTTCCCGTCGTCTTAGTTTTTGTTCTAAGTTTCCTCGTCTTCTGCCCAGTTGGACTTTTTCAATGACAAACCATCTGAGGTCTTGTTCTGAGTGTTTCAGGGTAGTGAAATGTTCAACCAACGGAGCATTAACAGTATCACATCTGATGCAAGATTTATGTTTACTAATTCTTGCTCTTACTTCTTGAGTAGTTTTACCGATGTATAGCAAATCACAGGGACATTTAATAGCATATACAACATTACAGCTGAGACAATTAGTATGGCAGTCAAGTTTCCAAGTACGTTGTCTGTAATTAAAGTGGTCCAACTCAATAGTTTGGTCGCAAGCAACACAATCGCCACATTTATAGTGGCCTATAATAGGAGGTAAGCTAAACAAGGTTTCTAAAGCATTAGAAGGTTTTTGGACAACCGGTTCGTGATAGGAGGAAGTGAGAATATCACGCAAATTTCTCTGCCTCTTATAGGCGAACAAAGGTTTGGGTAAAGTATTATCAGAAGTATTCAAGACATGCCAATTCTTACAGATACTCTGACGGAGCCAGGTGCTCAAAGTGTCGTAAGTAGTAACACATACGGTCTGATCGGTTTTGTCTTTCTTGTAGGCAAATTCATCAGAGAGGAGCCATTCTCTATGGTTATATCTGGCTCTTTTTTTAGCACGTCGAATGAGGTAGCTGGGATAGCCTCTGGCCTGTAATTTGGAACTAAGAATGTTAGACTGAGTATCGAAATCCGCTAGAGTACTACAATTGCGGCGGAGGCGAATAAATTGTCCAAAAGGAAGATTTTCTTTGATGTGCTTGGGATGAAAACTATTGAATTGGAGCAGCGTGTTTCTATCAGTGGGTTTCCTATACAAATCCATGAAAATATGCTCACCATCATTTTTTATCAAGAGATCTAAAAATGCAATTTCTTTGTTACTGTGATTCTCAGTGAAACGCAAATTCATATCACATGAGTTTAACCAAGTCAAAAAATTATAAATCCCCTCCTCGGTGCCCTGCCAAATAAAGAAAACATCATCGATATACCGTGACCATTTTTTGATGTTATTGACAAAAGGATTATCCTGTGTATAAATATATAATTCCTCAAAATTCGCGACATATAGATTTGCCACACTTGGTGCAAAAGTTGCACCCATTGCAACTCCCTTCCTCTGTAGGTAAATATCTTTCTTAAATAGAAAGTAGTTTTTACTTAAAGCCAGATAGGCACACTCTAAAATGAATGCGGTTGGGCAGCGAAATGGGTGAATTCTAAGATTGAGAACATGTTCTAATACTACTAATGCTGCTTCTTGAGGTATATTAGTGTAAAGAGCTTCTATGTCTAAAGTGACTAGCCAGTTGCAGGATGGATCAAAATCATAACCTTCTAGTCTCTTGATCATTGCAGAAGTATCTTTAACATAAGAGGACATATCTGAAACAAAGGGTCGTAGGTAAGTATCGACGAATTTGGAAAGGGGTTCCAGTACTGAGGCGATACCCGAAATGATCGGGCGCCCTGGAGGAGCCTGAGGGTTTTTATGTATTTTAGGGAGAATGTAAATACATGGTATTCGTGGAAACTCATTTATAAGAAATTTAGACTCTGCAAGACTAATCCAATCCTGTTCGAGGGCATGCATGACCAAGGATTTGATGTCAGATATCAATTCAAAAGTAGGGTCATGATTCAGCAAACAATAGTGATCACGGTTGCTCAATTGTTTTAAAATTTCTGCTTCATATAACTCGGTGTCCCATATCACTATCCCCCCGCCCTTATCAGCACTCTTGATGGTGATACTTGTGTCGGCCTTGAGAGATTTAAGTGCTGCATTTTGTTCTCTAGATAGATTGAAAATCTTCCTTCTACTCTTTTTTTCTATTTTGTCTAAATCACGGAGCACCAATTGTTCAAATGTTAGTATCTCAGGTCCAACCTGTAGGTTAGAGGGGGTAAAGTCAGAGGGAGGGTAGAGACCAGACTCATTTGGTGGTAATGAAGAGACTTGGCCCTCAAAAAAATATTTGAGTCGAATGGAGCGAAAAAAATTAGTCAATTCAATACGTGTTTGAAAACCATCATGACCCTGAACGGGTACGAATGACAGGCCTTTACTCAAAACATCAATTTCTACCTGAGATAACGTGCGTTGAGAGATGTTAAAAACGGGAATCGCCTGGTCGAAATCATGTGTGTCTTCTGAAATACTGATGGAATTATCAGCCCTTGGTCTGGAATCATTCATAATGAATTCCCTAGTGGGCATTCCCTGACCTCGTCTGTATGTTGTGGTGCCGATATTGAGACCCCCTCTGTCCTCTTCCTCGCTTGGAACCTCTCCCAAAAAAACGTTGCTGTTGATGACTGCTTTGGTATTCATCATCAGAGCCACTGTCATTGGAGGAGTCACTGACTGCCACCCTACGCCCAGAGTTCTGGTGTTTGCGTTTGCTCTGTGGGGTATATTTGAGGGTTGACTGTGGTGTATCTGAGAAAGAATTTGATTATGTTGGTAAAAATCATCATTAAAATAGGGATACGCCTTTTCTTTGGAAAAACTCTTGATATCCTTCTTTAATTTATCAACTTTCTGTGTTAATACATCAGTTTTAAATTCCCCAATTATTTTCTCCAATTCATCCAGTTTTTTCTTTGCATCCGTGATGGTCGCATTATTCAAAAATCTTTCATACTCCTTTAGAATTTAGAATTATGGTTTTCTCCATAGAGAGCTGCTCGATAGATGTTTCAATCACCAATGCCATCCAATCCCGCTCCTGTTTAGGGGCATTGCAGCGAACCAGATGTTAACAGCAGTCATTAAGGGCCAGCTAGTGTATGGCTGTAACAAAGGGTCTTGGGAATCTTTTTCATCCCAACGGGGGACCACGACCGTGAACCAAGTTGCATCCTCTGCTGCAGAGGAGACTGGGTCAGCGGCAGAAGGAATATCTAAGCAGCAAAATAAGTTCAATGTTCAAACTTTCGAAACAGTGCCAGGTATTATTTACTTGCGGTCTCTGTCAGCCACGCGTCTCTCATTATTTTTCATTCGAAGAGGGCAACAGCAGCAAAAGAATTGATGGGAATGCTTTGAGAGTTTTAAA
>JAVKLH010633212.1:0-10987 GCA_034783875.1 Desmognathus bairdi | reverse complement strand
AACCCACCCAAAGTTCAAGCCGCGCTTTGTGGGCCCATTCCCGATCAATGAGTACTGGGACCACTGACGGTGGAACTGGAATTGCCGAGGAATTGGCGGGTGCACCCAGTCTTCCACGTTTCTCTTCTCAAGAAAGTATCACCACAGTTGCGAACCAAACCAAGGCCCCCGGCGCTGCAGGTGGGAGAACATCAGGAGTTTGAAGTGAAAAGAGTGCTAGACAAAAGATTAAGAGGTGGCCGCGTTCAATATTTGCTTTCCTGGAAAGGTTATGGCCCCGAAGAGAACTCATGGCAATATGAACAAGACATTCACGCACCCAGATTGATCAAGCAATACGAGAACAGGGTTCTGGGAGGTCTGGGGGGAGCTTGGGGGGAGGATGGTGAAACAGCTCGATTACACGCCCTAGATGGTCAGGAACTCCCAGCCCTCAATCAAGCAAACACACCCTTGGAACAGGCACACACACCACGAACCCGACCTGGGAAGCGGGGTACCCCTTCGCTCGGGTCCACGGCACGGCAGGTCAGGCTATGCATCTGCTTAGTGCAGACGTCCCTGGGGCCAGTCCGATCTCACACTCATCCTCTTGTCACGCGGACCGGCGCATGCGCGCACCGCGTTGGCCGGCGCACTGACGTGCTCGCGCCCGCTCCCATATAGGGACGAGCGCGGGCGCCGGTGCGTCAGACTGTGCAACAGCATGCAATGTCTGACAGCACCTTGAAGCGACAAGCAGGCAGTTCCCTCAGGCCTCTTATCCCCGCGCCACCCGCAACCCAACTGCCGCTGTCCTCAGTCCCTCATCGCTAACCCAGAGAGCGCTTCCGGTCACCCTGATCGCAGCCGCGCTACTGGAGATCATAGCGTGTCCTCGCTGCATTCCCCGAGACGCGCTGTCGTGTCTCATCAACCAAGGGCCCTACTAATAGGCCATTAGCCCCGGGTCCCTGGCGTGGCCGGCCGCCAGACCCTGCACGCCCCCCCCTCCCACCAGGCATTGAATACCTAGGTTGCCGGCTCCACGCGATCACAGGAACCCGCAGTAAGTGAAGCGCCTCGCGCCACCATTCTCCTCAGCGCGCCTCAGTTGCGTAACTCTAACCCTTACCCTTACCCTAACTAGCAGGCCCAGAGGGAGAATGGGAAGAACGTCAGGATTGAAGCACCACGTATGACCGGGCTGCCACCCCTCAGGTGATCAATAGGGCCTTGACGTGGTGGGAGGGAAAACCTTCAAAGGGAATGAAGCTGTGAGAGGAAATAGCGTAGTTACACTGGTGCCCCCATCTCATTGCAGTGCCGCATTGGTGTTGGGTGTGAAGAGGAGTGAAGGGGCATCGCAATTGGCCAGACCTGGACGTAACACCTCACTGCCGTCCTGTCCTGCGCAGCACCGTCCAACCCATCATCTCCATAACCGGTGGCAGACCCGGTGGGTGATCACCTGGCCCAGGCTGGGTTAGGGGATTTCTTCCTAGTCTGCTCACACACTCAACCTCCCATCCAGAGGGACTGCTGCGACTAAACTGTGAGTCCGCTCTTTACTATATGATTTCTAGTGGAACCGCATGCATATGATTCAGTGATCGGTCCTTTGCTGTCAGGGGCATAACAGTTTGCACAGTCTCCCCAATTTCCCCAAATTCCTACACGGACATCTAGTCCTTAGTGATAGAGAGCCATGGAGGAGCTGAAAGAATTAGTCAACAGCCTCGCAGCCACCGTAGGAGCTCTCAAGCTTGAGCTGGAAGCTGACAGACAGGAGAATCGGAAGTTGAACGAGCTATTTAGAAACCGAAGTCCTACCCCTGAACAGGCCTGTCAGGTGGATGAGGACAACGACATGGACACCACCAGTGATGTCACCTCGATCAGAGAGATGCCAGAGTTAACGCCATACAAGCGGGTCGACCCAGATGACCCAGCAGAGCGGGAAACCTCACGACACTACAAAATCCCTTTGCCAGAAAGGTTCAGCGGAGACACTCGCAGTTGCAGGACCTTTCTGACGCAATGTCAGATTCATTACCGCTCCCGTCCATCGTACTTCAACACAGACGAATCCAAAGTGATGTTTATGGTGTCGAACTTGGGGGGTGAGGCCCTGGAGTGGGTCACTCCGTTCATGGACGCGGACGCCGAGATCATGAGAGATTATGCAAAATTTGAAAAAGCCTTCAGAAGAATGTTTGAACGCCGTTATGCGCAACAGGCCAAGAGCTTGGAGTTCAACACGCTGAGACAAGGAAGTCGGGAGCTGGGTAGCTACATTACTCACTTTCAGCAACTGGCAGTAGAACTGAAATGGTCGAAAGGAGCACAACTGACTATCTTCCAAAACGGCCTCAGAGACGAGCTGAAGGATGGACTGGTCCACGTGCATCCGTTCCCAGAGGACGTGGAGGAACTCATCGAGGTGGTACTGCGACTTGAACAGCGCCAGGCTGAGCGACGCTCCGAACGCCGATCTCAAGACTTCCGGAAAACTACGACGCCCCCGCCAAAGAGTACGGCCCTCTCAACAGCCGGAGCTGGGGGACCGGATCGCCGGTCCGAACAGGGTGCAGAAGGCCGAAAACCACCCTACGAGTCCAAGTTCAGGGGACCGTTAACAGCGGAAGAGCGTAAACGCCGCCAAGACGGAAACCTCTGTCTTTATTGCGGTCAGGCGGGGCACGCCGTAAGAGACTGCCCCTTGGGGGCGAAGAAAGCGAGGAAACGCTGCGGCTCGGCAGTAGCGGAGGGTGTACGTCCGAGCCTAACTCCTCACCCAGTTACTACCCTCACTTGCATGAAAACAGCCCCGACACCTACCTCGCCGTACTTGATCATCCAGGCAACTATTGTCTTTTCCAAGACCCCAGCTAGTTATCCTGTACTCATCGACTGTGGAGCCCCAGGCAACTACATGGATGCAGAGTTCTTAGCCACGACCCGCAGTCCCACCATTGCTAAACCAGAGGCCGAGCCCATCCAATCAATTGACGGGACCCCGTTGTCCAGTGGCGACATCACACATCAGACACCAACGATCGAGATGACTATTAACCGACACCGTGAGCTGGTACAATTCGATCTCATCAAATCACCCCGGTTCAAGATCATCCTCGGCGCCAGGTGGTTGGCGGAACACAACCCCGATATCAACTGGGCCACCCAAGAATTGCAGTTCAACCGCTGCCATTGTGGCGACGCCTCAGCGGACTATGGAACTATTGGGCAAATCCAACAAGAGTCCGCGCCCATGATGACACTTCCTTCTGAATACCGGGACTTCCAGGATCTTTTCAGCCCGACGGAAGCAGACACCCTACCACCACATAGGGACTGCGATTGTGCCATCGATCTCGAACCAGGAGCGGCTATTCCTCATGGGAAAGTCTACTCACTCAGCCCAGCAGAAGACCTGATCCTCAAAAACTACATCGACGACAATCTTCGTAAGGGCTTCATTCGCAAATCCACTTCCCCGGCCGGAGCTCCAATTTTCTTCGTCGACAAAAAAGATGGGTCCCTTCGACCATGCATCGACTACAGTGAGCTTAACCGAGTTACAATCAAGGACCATTATCCCATTCCCCTCATCGTAGATCTGATAGACCAGGTGAAGCAAGCTCAGTGGTTCACCAAGATGGACCTAAGAGGGGCCTACAACCTCATCCGGATGAGAGACCAGGACGTTTGGAAAACGGCCTTTAAGTGTAAATACGGACACTATGAGTATCTGGTGATGCCATTTGGGCTGACCAACGCCCCGTCCGTTTTCCAGAGCTTCATAAATGAAATCTTCCGAGACATCAGTGGAATATTCGTGACCATTTATCTGGACGACTTGCTAATATACTCAGCAGACCTGGCAGAGCATCGGGAACACGTCTGGGAAGTCCTGCACCGACTAAGACAGAACCACTTGTACGCAAAATTGGAGAAGTGTTCTTTCCATACTCGGCAGGTGGAATACCTGGGATTCGTCTTGTCGGCGGGAAAGGTGGAGATGGATGACAAGAAAATCAGAGCAGTCAAGGAGTGGCCGGCCCCAAGAAACGTGAGGGAGGTGCAGAAGTTCGTGGGGTTCGCCAACTTCTATCGCCGATTTATCCCTGGCTTCTCTAAAACCGTTGGACCCATCACCAAGTTGACCCGCAAAAGTAACAGATTCGAGTGGACTCCGGAAGCGCAGGAGGCTTTCGACACTTTGAAAGATCTGTTCTGCGCTGCCCCAATCCTCCAACAGCCGGATCAGACCAAACCATTCATCATGGAAACGGATGCTTCTGACTTCGCTCTGGGGGGAGTCCTATCCCAGGAAGATGATCAGGGGGAACTGAGGCCTGTCGCTTATTACTCCAGACAACTGAACCCGGCCGAACGCAATTACACCATCTA
Organism: Desmognathus bairdi; assembly: GCA_034783875.1. NCBI lineage: Eukaryota > Metazoa > Chordata > Amphibia > Caudata > Plethodontidae > Desmognathus > Desmognathus bairdi. The sequence goes on along the minus strand of JAVKLH010633212.1, from coordinate 6,595 downwards.
CGAAAAAGAGTTACTTGCCATCAAAGACTCGCTGAAGAACTGGCGACACTACCTGCAAGGCGCAGCGCACGTAGTGCGCATCATCACTGATCACAAGAACCTCACCTTCCTCCAGTCCGCCAAATGTCTGAACGCCAGGCACGCCCGGTGGGCCAACTTCTTTTCTAAATTTCAATTTACCCTCAGTTACGGTGCCGGGAGCCAGAACAAGGCCGATGCGCTGTCCCGACTGGGATTCGATCACTCGTCTCAACAGGAGCCACGACCAATTCTGGATCCTATCGCCACCGTCTGGCAAGAACCCCTCTCAACCAGGCTGATTGAAGAAACCCGTCTGGAGCAACGACAGAACCAGCTACCACCGCATCAATCAGCGGACCTCAAAGACGGAGTCCTGTACTTGAACGACTTGATATACGTTCCACAAGGATTGCGCTCCCAGATCTTGGAAAGATGTCACGACGACAAGTCTGCCGGTCACCCCGGGGAGCAGCGAACGCAGGAACTTATCGGGCGGTGGTTTTGGTGGCCCAAGATGGCCCAGGAGATCAGGAGCTACGTCCAGGGCTGCGAAGTCTGTGCTCGAGTAAAACCCGTCCGCACAAAGCCGGCGGGACTCCTGCAACCCCTAGAAACAGCCACCAAACCGTGGTCCATCATCTCCATGGACTTTGTCACTGATCTACCCCCGTCAGCAGGATGCACCACCCTATGGGTGGTGGTGGACACTATGACCAAACTCACCCACCTGGTGGCCCTGAAGAAACTGCCGACCGCCGTCGAGTTGGCGGGTCTTTTTGTAAAGGAGATCTACCGGCTACACGGCATGCCAGACAAGATCATTTCGGACCGCGGGCCACAGTTTATCGCAAAATTTTGGACCAGGCTGTTACAGTTATGGAACGTAAAACCGGGGTTGTCCACCGCCTTCCACCCCCAAACCGATGGACAAACGGAGCGGATGAACCAGTCGGTGGAGCAGTATCTCCGGTGCTACGTGGGAGAACATCCAGAGGAGTGGGTCCGATGGCTACCGCTAGCGGAGTTCTCTCTCAATAACCTCTTGAACTCATCCACTGGTCACTCGCCATTTTACAGCAGCCAGGGGTACCACCCGCTGATGATTCCATCAGGACGGATTGTGCTTCCCGACGCCGAGGTCCCGTCGGCCGCTGAACATGCCAAAAGGATCCAAGACATCCAACGACAAGTGCAGCAGACGCTGCGCCACAGCAAATCGCGATACAAGAAGCAGACCGACCGTAAACGTAAGGGTGCCCCGCAGTACATTCCCCGAGAGCGAGTGTGGCTGGCGACGAAGAACCTCATCCTCAAAAAGAGCCATCCAAAGTTCAAGCCCCGCTTCGTGGGACCATTCCCAATCAAGAGAGTGCTAGGACCGCTTACGGTGGAACTGGAGTTGCCGAGGAGCTGGCGGGTGCATCCAGTCTTCCACGTGTCTCTTCTCAAGAAAGTTTCACCAAGGTTACGAGCTACACCTAGACCCCCGGCGGTGCAGGTGGGGGAGCACCAAGAGTTCGAAGTGAAAAAAGTGCTAGACAAAAGATTAAGAGGTGGTCGCGTGCAATATCTGCTTTCCTGGAAGGGCTACGGCCCTGAAGAGAACTCATGGCAATACGAACACGACATTCACGCACCCAGACTGATCAAGCAATATGAGAACAGGGTTCTGGGGGCTCTGGGGGGAGCTTGGAGGGAGGATGGTGAAAGACCACACTTACCCCCCCTTGACTGTCAGGAATCACCAGGGACCCGGCCTTCCACTGGATCAGCTGACCATGGTGACCAAGGCCATTCACTTGTAAACAGTGACCAATTGCACACAGTACGATCCCGAGTCAGGAAGAGTTGCCCCCCAGCACGCCAAATTAAGCGATGCATCTGCTTAGTGCAGATGTCCCCGATGCCAGTCCGGCCTAGCTCCCGCTCCTGTTCCTCATGGGCCGGCGCATGCGCGCAAGCCACGAGCCGACGCACTGGCGTGCTCGCTCCCGTTCCTACATAGGGACGGGCGCGGGTACCGGTGCTTCAGACTGTGCAACAGCATCGCCAAGTCTGTCAGCACCGTGAAGCAGGCTGTTCCCCTCAGGCCTGTTTACCCTGCGCAACCAGCAGACCCCGCGCCCGCATTCCCGATCCTCACACACGATCGCTGAAGGCGCCCCGCTCACCTCGACTTCACCCGCCCCAGTGGCTCTACTGTGGATCAGCGCCCCTCCTCCCAGAGGGGCTGAGACGCGTCCCCTCAGCCACCGGCTATACTCATAGGCCACCCGACCCTTTGCCCCGGCTTGGCCGGTCCAGGTACCGAATTCCCTGCAAGTCGGGGCCACGCCATCATTGAGACCCGCAGTAAGTGCCGCGCGTCGCACAAGCTTTGCCTCAGCGCGCTTCCTACCGCGTAGCGCTAACCTGTACCTTGTTCAGTCCAGACCTTCACCAGGGAGAACGGGAAGACCACCAGCAGTGAAGTACCCTGCATGACCGGGCTGCCACCTTTCAGGTGAATCTCGGGGCATTGACGTGGGGGGGTGGAATACTTTAACAGGGAAAAGCAGTGGTGAGCGAGAATAGTGAAGTGATACTGGTCCCCCCATCTCATTTCAGCACCAATCCTGTGTCAGGAGTGAAGGGACATCGCAGCCTGCTAGGGCTACCGAAGTGCAGGTCCTGCCCAGCGTTGCTCCACCCATTCCATCATCCCCGTCACTGGTGGCAGACCCGGTGGGTGATTACCTGGTCCGGGCTGGGTTAGGGGATCCCTTCCTTGTCTGCACACACATACAGCCCTCCAGAAAGACTGCAGCAACGAAACTGTGAGTCTGTTCATTGTTATATTCTTGCTGTTGGAAGTCTCCAGGTTAAGGATCATTGAACAGGTCTCCTGCTGTCAGAGGCGTAACAGTTTGCACAGTCTCCCCATTTCCCCGCAAATTTCCCATTTGTCTTCACGAGCAGTACACTCCGCAGAAAAGAATGGAGGAGCTGAAAGAATTAGTCAACAATCTCGCAGCCACCGTAGGAGGCCTCAAACTCGAGCTGGAAGCGAACAGACGGGAGAATTTGATGCTAAACGAGCTGATTAGGAACCGAAGCCCTACGCCTGAGCAGGCATGTCAGATGGAAGAGGACAACGACATGGACACAGCCAGTGACGTCACCTCAATCGGAGAAATGCCAGACTTGACGCCATACAAGCGGCTAGACCCTGAGGCCCCAACAGAGCGAGAGAACGCTCGACACTACAAAATTCCTTTGCCCGAAAGGTTCAGCGGAGACACTCGTAGTTGCCGGACCTTCCTAACGCAGTGTCAAATTCACTACCGCTCTCGTCCATCGTGCTTCAACACCGACGAATCCAAAGTGATGTTTCTGGTGTCGAATTTGGGGGGTGAGGCCCTTGAGTGGGTCACTCCGTTCATGGATGCCAATGCTGAGATCATGAAGGATTATGCCAAATTTGAGAAAGCGTTCAGGAGAATGTTTGAACGCCGGTATGCGCAACAGGCCAAGAGCTTGGAGTTCATCACGCTGAGACAAGGGAGTCGAGAGCTGGGCAGCTACATTACCCATTTTCAGCAACTGGCGGTGGAACTGAACTGGTCAAAAGGAGCGCAACTGACCATTTTCCAAAATGGCCTAAAAGACGAGTTGAAGGATGGATTGGTCCACGTGCACCCTTTCCCAGAGGACGTGGAGGAACTCATTGAGGTGGTCCTGCGACTTGAACAGCGTCAGGCTGAGCGACGATCCGAACGCCGATCCTATGATTTCCGGAAGACTTCGACGGTCCCTCCAAAAACCTCTTCCTCCTCCGCAACCGGAGCTGTTGGACCGGACCGCAGGTCCGAACAGGGTGCGGAAGGCCGAAAGCCGCTCTACGAGTCCAAGTTCAGGGGACCATTAACCGCTGAAGAGCGCAAACGCCGCCAAGACGGAAACCTCTGTCTTTATTGCGGTCAGGCGGGACATGCCGTGAGAGACTGCCCCTTGGGGGCGAAGAAAGCGGGAAACGCCGTGGCTCGGCAGTAACGGAGGGTGTACGTCCGGGCCTATCTCCTCACCCTGTAACCACCCTCACATGCATGAAAACGGAACCGACACTGACCTCACCTTACTTGATCATCCAGGCTAAGATTGGCTTCGCCAAGACTCCGGCAAGCTATCCAGTGCTCGTCGACTGTGGGGCCCCAGGCAACTACATGGATGCAGAGTTCTTAGCCACGACCCACAGTCCCACCATCGTGAAACCAGAGCCCGAATCCATCCAATCAATTGACGGGACCCCGTTGTCCAGCGGCGACATTACACACCAGACCCCGATGATCGAGATGACTATCGATCAACACCGAGAACGAGTACAATTCGATATCATCAAATCTCCACGGTTTAAGATCATCCTCGGTGCCAGGTGGTTGGCAGAACACAACCCCGACATTAACTGGGCCACCCAAGAGTTGCAGTTCAACCGCTGCCGCTGTAGCAGAGATCACGAGAAGCCTGAAACCATTGGGCAAATCCAACAAGACTCAGGTTTCACGACGTCACTTCCTTCGGAATACCTTGACTTCCAGGATTTATTCAGCCCTACGGAAGCCGATACGCTGCCGCCGCACCGAGACTGCGATTGTGCCATCGAGCTTGAACCAGGTGCAGCTATTCCTCACGGGAAGGTTTACTCCCTCAGCCCGGCGGAAGACCTGATCCTTAAGAACTACATCGACGACAACCTTCGTAAGGGCTTCATTCGCAAATCCACGTCTCCGGCCGGAGCCCCAATTTTCTTCGTCGACAAGAAGGATGGGTCCCTTCGGCCGTGCGTCGACTACAGTGAGCTAAACCGAGTTACGATCAAGGACCGTTATCCTATTCCACTCATCGTAGATCTGATAGACCAGGTGAAGCAAGCTCGGTGGTTCACCAAGATGGACCTGCGTGGGGCCTACAACCTCATCCGGGTGAAAGATCAGGATGTATGGAAAACCGCGTTTAAGTGTAAATATGGACATTATGAGTATCTGGTGATGCCATTCGGGCTGACCAACGCCCCTTCCGTCTTCCAGAGCTTCATTAATGAAATCTTCAGAGACATTAGCGGCCTTTTTGTCACCATTTATTTGGACGACCTGCTGATCTATTCGTCTACTCTTGAAGAACATCGAGAACATGTGCGGGAGGTCCTGCATCGGCTCAAACAGAACCGGTTGTATGCGAAGTTGGAGAAATGCTCCTTCCACGTGAACCAGGTGGAATATCTGGGATTTATTTTGTCCTCGGGGAAAGTGGAAATGGACGACCGAAAGATCAGAGCCGTCAAGGAGTGGCCAGCCCCCAAGAGTGTGAGAGAGGTGCAGAAGCTGGTAGGCTTCGCCAACTTCTACCGCCGGTTCATCCCTGGATTCTCCAAAATCGTGGGCCCAATCACCAATCTGACCCGCAAAAGCAGCAAATTTGAGTGGACCTCGGCGGCCCAAGAAGCGTTTGTCAACCTGAAGGATCTGTTCTGCGCCGCTCCAATTCTTCAACAGCCGGATCAAACCAAACCTTTCACCCTGGAGACGGACGCCTCCGACTTCACCCTTGGGGGTGTGCTCTCTCAAGAAGACGATCAGGGGGAGCTCAGACCAATCGCGTATTTCTCCAGAAAACTGAATCCGGCTGAGTGCAATTACACCATCTATGAAAAAGAGTTGCTTGCTATGAAAGATTCCCTAAAAAATTGGCGACATTACTTACAAGGGGTGGCACATGTGTTGCGTGTTATCACCGACCATAAGAACTTGACCTTCCTCCAGTCCGCCAAGTGCCTTAACGCCCGTCATGCCCGATGGGCCAACTTCTCGAAGTTCCAATTCACCCTCAGTTACGGCAAAGGCAGCCAGAACAAGGCTGACGCCTTGTCCCGTTTGGGGTTTGACCCTCTCCCACTACAGCAACCACAAGCTATCCTGGAACCAATTGCCAACATTTGGCAGGAACCACTTTCAGCTAGATTAGTCAAGGAGACACGACAGGAGCGGCAACAGAACCAATTGTCGCCACACCAACCAGAAGACGTCTGTGACGGCGTGCTGTTCCAGAAGGAGCTGATTTATGTTCCCCACAACTTGCGTCTACAGATCCTGGAAAGATGCCATGATGATAAATCGGCGGGCCATCCGGGAGAACGACGAACACAGGAATTGATTGGACGATGGTTTTGGTGGCAGAGCATGTCACAAGACATTAAGAGCTATGTACAAGGCTGCGAGATATGCGCAAGAGTAAAACCAGTCCGTGCCAAACAGACAGGACTGTTACAGTCAATTGAAACGGCCACCAGACTGTGGTCTATCATAACAATGGATTTCGTCACTGACTTCCATCATCAGGATTTACCATGCTCTGGGTGATAGTGGACACCCTGACTAAACTCACCCACCTGGTGGCCTTGAAAAAAACTGCCGACCGCCGTCGAGTTGGCGGGCCACTTCATCAAGGAAATATACCGCCTACATGGCCTACCGGATAAAATCATTTCAGATCGCGGTCCACAGTTTATCGCAAAATTCTGGACCAGATTGCTGCAATTCTG
>JAVKLH010622141.1:0-11109 GCA_034783875.1 Desmognathus bairdi | reverse complement strand
AGACTAATCGGTCTTGCTATTTATGTAGTTTAATGTCACATGCTGTTGAGCAACAAGGATTGTATATACCAGAGCCGCTCGCTGAACTCACCTCACTCTGTTTGCCTCATCTGGCCCAGTGTAAATTACAAGGTAGGGTTAGTTTGTCAAAACCTCAAATTATTAATATGCTGATCAGCAAAAGGATCTGGGGGGAGGGGCCAGTGTTAGCACCTACTCAAGGTTTTGGTGGGGCAGCCATACCAATACCAGAACTCTCAAACTTTCTGTGTAGAGGTTTAGAAACAGATGCTGAAAATGCTTGTGAGACACGTCCAGTCATGGTAATAGATGCAAGTGTAAATAGAGGACAAATAAGAGAGGCACCCATACCTGGAAGGTTGTTCTGCCCAGACAATGTGTTACTAGAGGGGGGAGTGGATCAACGCACACAGGAGTTGGTGTGGGCAGGGAGAAGAGACACACAGGGTGAGATACATGAGCCAGATACTGACATACCTCAGAGGGGAGACGTGGTAAATGACACCTGTAGTCGCATATGGTCTCAAAATGTCAATTCCTTATTGTATGTAGCACGAGTGCCAGACCCAGTAAGGGTGCAGAAAAGTGGCATATATCCTCTATGCTATCGCAATTTTGGAACACGTTTTGTAGGGAAAAATACCAGGTGTAATAAGACTGTTTCTATTCCATCTCTCTCCAAGGGCACTTCCATGTTGATGGACACCTTCTGGGTGTGCGGAGGCCTGGCCTACTACGCTCTACCAGAAAGTTGGGATGGTGTCTGTGCCCCAGCCAAGCTCCAGCTCCCTATATTCTTGGCACCAGTCGAATCACTGACAGAGGTCCTGGAAGGTCCCTCAGCTGCTAAATCCATGAGAGATGGGCCTTCCCATGCAAACCGAAGCAAGAGGTCAGCCACTTTTGCCAACTACTTCAGTCCTGCCAATGAGGTACCAAATGACATGCGTATTTGGGATCCAGTCTGGTCTGAGCTCATCTCGTTCTTTGTTCCATGGCTACAGACTGACTCTACAGCAGAATGGTTGCAGAGAACTCGCTTTGAACTGATGACTTTCATAAACAATACAGAAGAAGCATTAAACGCTGTCAGTGATGAAATGAGGAGCCTGCGCCTAAATGGTGCTCCAGAATCGCTATGTTCTAGATCAAGTGATGGTTTCCAAAGGGGATATGTGCGTTAAGATTGGGAAAAACCCTGCTGGACCTTTGTGCCCGCGAATGATGACATCACAAATGGAACTCTGACAGAAGCAATCACTCATCTTAGCACTTTGCAAAGGAAAATGTATGCATAAGCAGGAACCACAAATGATCCATGGTCTGCTTGGAACTTTCAGCTTCCGAACTAGTTCCAATCCTTGATGCACTTACTATTACCCCTAATTCTTGCGATTCTTATTCTGGACTGCCTAATAAAAATATGTATTGCTGGCAGTAAGAAGGCTTCCTCACGCTTAAAGACTGTTGCTATCGTGCCTAGACCTGTTAATGTGGAGCTGGAGAGGTTGATGTTTATATCTGGCCTAGCTGACACCTAGCTGACACCTAGATGACATCACTAGAAGACACCTTAGGTAGGGAAATTTTATTAAATTTTCAGTTGAAATGTACACATATGTAGGGAAATTTACATTAATGTAGAAAAATTTATATTAAAATATGAATTTGAGGGGGGAATTGAAATAGAATCCATATGCAGCCCCTATGGCCTGCTTTAGTCTTTCCCCTACCAGTCTAGTTTGCCCTGTTTTTGAGTGTTGTATTGTCTGTGTTTGTTCAGTGTAGCGCTTAGAAACCCTGGGGTTGAAGCGCTTTATAAATAAGTATAAGCGGGGGGGGGTCTCCCTGTTAAGTTCCCGGGGTGCAGAGGGGCGAGCAGGGGAGAATACTCCATTTATATATATAGGCCTTCTCATAAAACTAAAATAAGGTTCTTTCTGGTGCAGTGAAAATAACAGTAAAAATCTTCATGAATAGTTTAGTAGTTTTGAAGCCTAACTGCTAGGCCGGAGAAGGCCGCAATTGTGATTATACAAACGTCTGCTGCATTTCACAACAGAGAGGTGGAAATTTTGGTCAGGCTATGATTGGTTGAAGAATAAAAGTCAACTTGACCTAGGAACAGTATACGAGCAGGACAGGAACATGGAAAGTAAATAAAAGTATTGATTATTCTCGCACTTTAGTCAGAAAAACATGAACGTGGCAGAATAGCTGAAAAACAGCACGTAGACACAAATCACAGGGTGGGTGAACAGGCGGGGTTTGCATAGGGTTGCATGAGGGAATCAGAGGACGGGGTGACTGAAAGTGAACGGCTCTGCATTGAAAGTAATGCATTTTTGACAAACTAAATACATTGAAATAAACGTAAATAATGAGTATCCGGATTTGATGCAAAGGGTCATGGGCCTAAAAGCCACTGAAATGATGATATTAATATCAGCAACATTGAACAAAGACGTCTGATATTGTTGGTAAATGTATAACACATTATAACTGAACTGATCCATTGAGACTTACATTAATGTACTTGACATTTAGAAATGTTTAGAGAAATATGGCTGCTTTAGATTAACAATGTTTAAAAGGACCTTAAATATATTGTTCTGTGGCATTCAGTGAACTACATTTAATGATATAGAATGTCATAGAATAATTGTAATGTCACAGAATACTTTTTGGTGGCAGGAAATGTATGAAATGATATATGTAGCATTTAGCCTTTATAATTGAAGAGATAAACATGCTCGTGTCTTTTTAGTAACAAGAATGCTTCACAGGGAATGAATTCTGTGCCATTAAAAACCAGTTTATGTTTATGCATATGTATTATGGGAAACATATAGAATTTCTGTTAACATGTCTCTGCATATTTTAAGATTACTAAGACCACAGGAGTTGACACCACAGGGCTAGTTAAATTGTAATAGTCTCAGGAAACAAAATGGCTACTCTTCATTAGTAGAAATTGCTACATTCATGGTAGAAAATGTATAAATGAAATTGTGGCATTTGGCATTTCAGTATAATACACCACAGTCAAATGTAAATATATAGTGTTGCTATTATCTTTTCTTAGAGATAAATGTTGCTCAGTATTCTTAAGGAATATTCTTAGTGATCAAATAGGCCTTATGAATGACGAGAGGTTTCAAAATAGGGTTTATGCAGTGGGACGTGTGCCAGAGAGTGGTCTCATCATCACATGGTAGGATCCACTTGCCAAAGTGCCCTCCCAAAATTAGAACCAATGGCACATGAGCTACTGTGTCCACCCATCATGTGACAAGTGGGATGCAGGCCAAAAGGTGCCACCCCACCAAGAAACCAATGGATTAATTGCCAAGTGGTGGGACGAGCTGTAAGCCAATCAGAAACAAGAACGTGTAGACTCCTCATTGTGATGAAATCAAACAAACTGTATAAAAGTGGATTGTAATTTGGGCTAACTCAGAGTCTCCTGGGTACCCATCCTTTGTGGTTGCTTGTGGACGCTCTCCAGCGCTGAGAGAGTAAACATTGCTTATTCCACCAATGTGTCTGTCTTTTATTTCAGTAGATTCTGAAACATTTGGCGTAGTCGGCAGGATTTGATCTACCAGAGGAACTGCAGGCCTGGAGGCCCTCTGGGGCGTTTGGATTGGCGGCGTTTCAAGGCCCTGCAGTGGAAAACCAATACTTCCGGGTGTCCTGTGAGCGGTTCAAACTAAGTGCACTGGTGGTTCAGGAGCCGGCTTTCAAGCGAGATCCTGGGAACGCTCCAGGACTCTGGTAAGTGTTGTGTGTGGGGCTTGTTATAATAACGCCACAGTCTGACGTACCAGAGGTAAGACACGCACACGTGGTGGAGTAGGAAATGTTTATTCTTAAATCTACATGTACATGGGTTTGAAATGTGCAATGATAATGCATGCAGAAGGGTTTTAGTGGCCAGAAGACGTTCTGTCACCAATCAATAGGCTTAGGCCTCTGTGTGTTCTCGCTGAGTAAGGGCAGACGCGCTGGGGTGAACTATTGACAAAGAGTGAAGCCCACTGCAAATAACCGAGTGTTGACTGAGAGAAAGGGTCAACGACATAGTAGATAGCCAGACTTTTGCGTGCTGTCAGTAATCACCGCGTAGGGTGGTAGCCTGGAAGTGTATTTGTCCAGGCCGTGAGCAAGAGGGGGGAAAAGCTCCCCTTGACTAAACATACTGTGTGTCACCGCAGTTAAAATACGGGGCATTTTGTGATATTGTATCAAATGTTGTTGTTCTAACATGCAAAAAATCCATTGGTGGGAAGAAAAAGCTAATGTAAGTCCAGAGTGTGACAATCAGGAAATCATACAAGAGTTAATTAGACGCACACAATTTAGTGGGTTAGAAATTTTAGATGCTATTCCCTACGCTGCAGGAATAGGTGCATCAGACTGCGTAAATACAATTATCTCCTGCATTCCATGGCAATCTCTGTTAAATAATTTACTCATAGAACAAAAACAGCGCGGTTCTCGCTTCCCTAGAGATATTAATATTTTTTGTAACTGCCCAGAGCGAACACCGTGTTGGGCAACGGTGCTCACGATTGAAGGTAGCCTAGACTTAAAACCTGCCCCATTAACAAAACCCTGGTTCTTGCATTTAGGTAAGCCAATCACTGTACGAACAATTACAGGCCTCAAAATAATAGTACATGAGGATATTTATGAGATAGAGGAACTGAAAGGATTTTGGTGTACCAAATATAACGCAGGCAGAGGTTCTGCTACAATTGGTCCTTATTGTTAACGGTAGACCAGATAGAAAATGGAAGGAGCAATCCCTGAACCCACACCCCTACAGTTAATGTGCATCGCACATTTGGAGGATCAAAAGAAATTACAAAAATATAGTGACTTCTGGACTAAAGCCACAAAACAGCTGACAATAGCATGGCCAGTTGGAGGATCCCTATCCCAGCTCCACATTAACCACTTACACACCTTTTTACAAACAGCACTTAAGGGTAAAAAACTTGATAAGCACATGCGTATCCTAACTCTATGGAGAAATCAAAAACCAGTGGCCCAAATGCTTATGAAGGAAGAAAGGCAAGGTGAATGTATGGAGTTAATCCCGTCTTGCCCCCCAGCATACGAAGTGGAGGAAGGGGGTGGTAAAACCACACAGCTTCCTCTAGTAAAAGGGGATTTACCTGCAGCCGGGTACAGAGACCCTCCAGCTGTAGAAAGGTGGAGAAAGGATGAGACTGATGGGAGGGGAAGTATAAAGAAAAAAGAAGAGACAAAAAGAAGGGAACAGAATGTATTAGAGGAAGGACAGAGCATGTTGAAGGAAGGTTGGACAAGAGGTGAAGCCTTAATTAAGCTAACCCAAATACCTGCAACTTATGAGGATTTGAGAATGACACTAGCTGAGATTGAAGGGGAGGAAGAGAAAGAAAAGAAAAGAATTGAGGGATTAAAAGACCTAGAAACATATATTGTTACAGCTCAGGATCTGGCAGAGAAAAACACAGATCTAGTTCAGAGTGGGAAAGCCAAAAAGGAGGAGTTGGAACAGATGGAGCAGACGATGAGGGAAATGAGAGAAAGAGAGAGGAATTTGAAGGCAGAACTAGAGGACATGGCAAAAGAATTATATGAAATTAAGAAGAATGACTCTACCCTTTCCCAAAGTGATCTAGGGGGAGGTAAAGAGGATGATGAAGATAACGATGACCCAGATAACCTGGGATCAAGAAGATCACAGCGGGACAAAAAGGAACCAGATAGATACCATATAGGGGTTGTAAGTGGAGCCAGAAAACGCCTGAGGTCAGGACAAGAATTAACCCCAAAACAAATAGTGTCAGAAAAGGCTGGAGATTTTTACTGCAATCCATACTGTGATAACTTGGCAGGATGGACTGAGGGTATACGGTATGAACCCCATTGGCCAAGGGAGGGATCATTCGGTGAAAGGGAGAGTAAGGTGGCTGTCGACTGCATCCAACGAGGAATGGGAGATCCAAATTGGGATTATCCATACATGAATGAGTGTCTAGAGGTCTGGTTAACATTCGTAGTGAGAGATAAAAATGAGAAAACCAAGCAATTACAATTACCCCTGGTGTATACAAATGGAGGAGGGGTAGGGGGCCAAAACAGACGCAGGTATATTGCATGGCAGCACATGGACAAAGAGGTTTTGAAGAGAGCTTTACCACCAATTACTGATGGTGCCACAAATTGGATTAGTAAATTTGAGAGGCATACCTCAGGCACATCTCTAGCCATAGGGGATCTAAAAAGTCTGTTGAGTGCTATCATTGGAGACAAAACAAATCATGTCTTTGCGAAGGCAGGACTACCTGAAGTCATATTAACACAAGATGCATATGATGGGGCAGCACTTAGTACCTGTAGAAGTAAAGTTTGGGATGCCCTAAGAGAGATTTATCCAGATAAGCATGATATAAGCTCTCTTATGAATGCATGCATGAAAGAAGATGAGGACCCAGTGGATTATATAACCAGAATGCAGGAAAAATGGAAGTCAGAAGTAGGACAAGCATGGGATGCCATAGGAAGCTCCTCTGTTTTATTTTACCATGCGGTAAAACGTGGCCTTCCTGTTCCCATACAGAAAAAGCTGGATGAGGTAGTGGGATTAGATGCCAGGCCTTGGAATGAAATCCAGACACACATTGTACATTATTATCGTCTCCTAAAAGACGCAGAAAAAGAGAGGAAAGAAGCCAAACTCAAATCAGAGACTAAATTACTGCAGAAACAATTAGCAGCAATAGCGACTCCCCGGTTGGAGGGGGGAGACCATAAGGCAAATGACAGAACAGTGCAAAATTCAGGAAGCCCTGAGGCTCAGAGAACAGACAGGCAAGGAAGAGGGTATGGTGGTGATAGAAATGGAAATAACAGGCGAAATGGTGGGGGAAGGGGGTCCCTACAGTGCTGGTTCTGTGGAAAGATGGGACACTTTGCCAGAGAATGTAGATCCAGACTGGCCCAAGAAAGACAGGGAGGTGCACTAAGGCCTACAGGGTGGCAAAGAGCAGAGGCAGGACCTTCGGGGTGGCAAAGGCAGGGCTCAGCCCCAAATCAGTGGGAGAAAGGAGGTGAAGGGTCCCAACAGCAGCCACCAAAGGGGCCTACCAGGATGCAATGGGTTCAGATACCAGACTGGATGCCGCCACCCTGGAATCCTGAGGAGGATGATCAACAATAGGGGTGCCTTGATAAAGCCTTGATGTGTCCTATAATTTCAGCCACTAAAAACATGGAAAAGGAACCCCATGTTCTGGTGACCGTAAATGGACAAGTGTTGTCATTCTTGTTAGATACTGGGGCCACATATTCGTGTGTGAGAGAGGGAAACTTCCCAATATCTAATAACACTTTGGAGACGCAAGGCTTTTCAGGGGAGACCCAGCAGGTTCCTTTTACTTGTCCAGTGGAAGTTAAAATGGGAGATGTCAAGGTGAAAACACCAATGCTATATTCACCTACAGCACCAGTGAACTTATTAGGGAGAGATCTCCTAGGTAAGCTCAATGTAACGTTAACTTGCACTCCTGAAGGAATGATTTGTGAGACACCGGGAATCTATTATCTCCATACGCAAATACAAAGAGGGGATACAGAGTGGGTTGGAATACCTTTGCAGCCAGACATTATTCTAACACTGTATGCAGGTTGGACAGAAATAATGCAGGAATATACAGAGCATTTACTCACCATGACACGGTATCCAGCAGATTTTCTTTTTATCCCAATGATACATTTTGAACGCTCACGAGAAGCAGGAGAGCTCTGTCCATTAATCATTAACACTCTGAGGATGACTGGGGAGTTTGCAGCACTGCAGGCCACAGACCCCGAGAATGTCCTGTGGGTGGCAGTGTTGCAAATGGATCCCTCAGTTAAACTGAGCCACATTGAGCAAATAGCTTTATTTGACTTTGAGGAAGATACAGAAAATACAGAGGTGCGTTCTGGTGAAGTGAAAGTTACGATTTCCATACCCTGTGTAGTACGACTCCAGTACCGTGGGTGCCCTGTAAGGATGCAAGTAAACAAACCAAAAATGGGATCGGACGATCCTATTTTGGATTCAGTCCCAGCGTACCTATGGACTAGTGGAAGGGATGAAGCAGGATTATTAAAAAGTGCTGACCCTGTAAAAATCACACTGAAGCCAGGGGCTATTTTACCAAGAATTAGACAGTACCCCATGTCAAAAGAAGCAGAGGAAGGAATAGCACCCACCATTGAGAAACTGATGGAACAGGGGATCCTGTATGAAACTACCTCACCCTGTAACACTCCCATTTTCCCTGTAAAGAAGGCAGAGAGTGGAGCATGGAGGATGGTGCAGGATTTGAGACCTATAAACAGAATTGTACAAGCAGAAGTACCCATTGTGCCAAATCCGTCCACTATTCTGTCCAACATACCTCCTGAGGCTATGTGGTTTAGCGTAGTGGATCTTAGCAATGCGTATTTTTCAGTGCCCCTAGCAGAAGAGAGTAGACATTTGTTCACATTTCAATATAGGGGAAAAAGTCTGACCTATAGTAGTTTACCCCAGGGGTATTGTGAATCCCCCAGCATCTTTAACAGAGTACTGCAAGCTGATTTGGCAAACATAGACCTAGAGAGCACCTTAATACAGTATGTTGACGATCTTTTATTGTGTGCCACAGAAGAGAGCAAATGTAAACAGGACACAGTCACTCTACTGCAGGTCCTAGCAGAAAAGGGACATAAGGTGAACAGGAAAAAACTACAGTTTTGCCTACGTGAAGTATTATACTTGGGGCAATTGATTTCAGGAAACGGCAGGGCAGTGACAGGGGACAGGATTGAGGCTATTCGAGGTATACCACAGCCAAAGACAATGAAAGAACTACAGAAGTTCTTGGGGCTCTGTAATTTTTGCAGACTCTGGGTGTTGGATTATGCAACAATTGTGCGCCCACTATTGACCCTATTGAAAAATGGAAGAGTAAAGAAGCCACTCCCATGGGATGAGGAGACTGAAAAAGCTTTTGCTACACTGAAAGAAGCCATAAGCAATGCACCAGTGTTGGCTTTGCCAAATTATGACAACATGTTTTATCTGTTTTCACACTGTGATGGTCATACAATGTCAGCAGTCTTGACACAGAAAACTTCTTTGGGGCATAAGCCATTGGGCTTTTACAGTAGCAGGTTAGATCAGGTACTGAAAGGAACCTTTCCTTGTGAACAATCATTGGCCGCTGCAGCCTTTGCAGTAGAAAAATCTGCCTCCATAATATTGGGACAAAAGGTTACCTTATATGAAAAAACGCAGTACATGCTATCTTTGAAAAAGCCAAGGGAACTATTACTCCTCAAAGGCCCTCAGCACATGCAATCATACTGTCAGCACCAAACACTGTGATTGTACGATGTCACAATGTAAACCCAGCCACCTTCATTGCAATACCTGTATCCCCTATGGACTAGTGGAAGGGATGAAGCAGGATTATTAAAAAGTGCTGACCCTGTAAAAATCACATTGAAGCCAGGGGCTATTTTGCCAAGAATAAGACAGTATCCCCTGTCAAAAGAAGCAGAAGGAGGAATAGCACCCACCATTGAGGAACTAATAGCAGTAGATTCTGTGCAAGGAAATGAAAAGGGAAAAGGAAAGTGACCAGCCAGTTGAGGATATGCAACCAAAGGGAAACTTGTACTGTATTCAGAATGGTAAATGGCAGCAGTCCTAGAGTTACAGCACAAGGCGCCCCTCGCTGAGTAAGAGGTCTGGGTATAAAGAGGGGGGTCCCAGGATTATATGATGGTTTGTGGAGACATGCACAATTAGGAAAGGTGATAATGCCAGTGGCATTGTTAGAATTGGCACTGACCCAGGTACACCTACCGGCCCAGTCATCAAAAGACACCATGGTATCTGAAATGACAGAGAATTGGTATATACCAGATGCAACTTAAAGAGTGCTCATGTACCTTCACAACTGCTCAGTGTGTCAACAGGTTTTGCCAGCAACTACCTATAAAATCATAGGAAGTACGGTTCCAAAGCAATTGATCCTTATATAAAATTACATATCGATTTTTGTGATACTGGAAAGACACCAAAGGTATAGAGATCTGCTTGTGGCAGTGTGTATTCTGAGGTCAGATAATGGGGCTTCCTTCAGTTGTGAAGTAATGAGACATGTCTGTGAAATGTTGTGCATAACCCACAAATTGGTCTCAGGGTACCGACCGCAATCAAATGGTGTGGTGGAAAGAATGAATGGTATTCTGAAATTAAAACTAGCCAAACTATGTATGACAACAGGAAATCTTGGGTAGAGTGTCTTTCCTTGGCACTCTTTTACCTAAGAAATAAAAAGAAGCAGGGCTGCAGTTGACGCCCCATGAGATGCTAAATACCACTGGTCGTGGCTCATATTTCTAAGAGTGTGATGATGCAGGTACCACCAAAGAAATCTTGGGAGATGAAATACGCATCTATGTAAATGGATTGTCAAAGGGAGTCCGTTTTGTCTCGTTTGGTCACACGGATGTGTGACGCCTCTAATCTCTCACAGCCTCTGTTACAGGTAAAACCAGGAAGAAGGCAAGGTTCGAAGGCCAAATCGAGGTGCTAATGAGCACTCCCACTGCAATGAAGATCGAAGGCAGGAATCCCTGGATCCATCTCCAGAAATGCAAAGCTACCTACACCTAAGCATCCATGACACAGTGCCTAGCTACATGAAAGCACCACAGATGCATTTTAGTTACATAACTAACGCTCAGTGTATCTTATACTTTTGATTGCAGCCATAAATCCAGTAGTGATAGTTTAGTGTTTATTATTATGTACCTGCTGTCTCTTCCTTTCACTTTCCATTATATATGCTTAGAACAGGGAGGTCCATTGGAGACCCTGATGAAAAAGTGTTTTAGAAAACTCAGAAGAGGAATCTAATGATACTGCTAAGATTGTCTTAAATACTGAACAATATGAGAAAACACATGAACTTGCTGTTAACAAAATGTGGTACCGACATATGACAAAGATAACCAAGGCCCAGACAAGTCAGTCTTGTTGTTTATATA